>JASDQU010210577.1:0-12183 GCA_032191745.1 Picea mariana
TCATATTTCTTGCCTCTCCAAGTCGCGAGTCGCGAAACTCCGAAATGGAGTCGATGGTCCAGATCACACCATGATCTAACGGCTGAGATTAAATCACGATTTCGCATATCGCGATTTCAATGGTTATGTTTCTTACCTCTCCAAGTCATGATAGGAGAAGCTCCGAGATGGAGCTCAGATCAACGGTCTAGAACAAAACCTCGATATGATGGCTGAGATTGTTTCACGATTTCGCATATCACGAAATCGAGAGGTTAGGGAACCCCGTTCCTTTGAATTTCTAGTCAGCGACATGACGATATTTCACCACGTGTCCTATGGATCAACAGTCCACGACTGTCCCCGATGGATGGCCAGGATTCCTTCACAGTTTTGGGGAGTTGGATGACTTTTGGACTTATCCACCTTGCAGCTTCACCATATCTAAATGGCTATTTAGCCTTTGTAGGTACCCCAGATCCTACGGCCTAGATCTTCTCGCGATTTCACCACTTCATGATTTCGTTGCTTCGCTATTTCGTCCAACTTCGTGATTTCGCCGATTCGTGATTTCATCCACCTTGCGATTTTGTCACTTCACGATTTCGTTGTTATTTCCATCGCTGTTCTTTGCCATCACTGATCTTTTCCATCATTGTTCTTGCCATCAATGACAAGCTTACTCCCAACTGTAAACCTTCCAACATCCTCTATAATATACTTTATTGGCCTTCCTCTTGGATCATATATAACAACAAATGACCAATCCCTCTCACCTGGAACCTTTGAAGAAAAGAGATGTTCACATTGGCTTGGAAAAACATAGAGATCATGTCCTCTTTTAAACATCGTTGTTTTAATTATCAAAAATCCATTGCCATGATGAATAAAAGTTATTTCCTCATCACATTCATGAATTCATAACCTTTACCATTTGACGTCGTATAGAACTAATTCGAAGGAATCAAAGTCACACTCAAGTACATCATCCAAATACCCATAATATCTATGTTCATATTCTTGGGGATGTCTATCACTCCTAGAGGAAAAATTAGTGACCTGGAATAGTGCAGTTATCCCACTATCAGAATTTTACTGGTTTCACCCAACTGTTTGATGTGAAATTAACAACCATTGCACCACATAGCCTTGTAGTGTTTCAACTACAATATTCTAGGCATGTAAAAAATTCATTGTCAATTAATAAACATATTTATATAACTTGGAAATTATCTGAAAAAAACACACCTACAGTCACATTAATCAAATATAAAATAACTGAATAAAATGGGTGAATTTGCTTGCGTGTACATCTTTCAGACCATATGCTAAATCAATTTACCTCTGCATAACATTGACATCTCCATTACTATGAACTTCTCTAACCAATTCAGATAGTGGTTGCCATGATAACCTACCTCTATAATGTTGTTTACATATTTCAATCCATATAAACTTCATCAAATCAAGGTTGTTTGCAATGTATAAATGTAGTGCAACCCAATTTTGAGAAACTGAATCAAAAAATCATAGTTCACCAATATTAAATATTAGTTATAACCATGGTAAACATTAATAATTGATAAAAGAATAAATATTAAATGAGTATGATCATATACACAAAAAATGAAAAGTTACAAGTATTATAAATCTCCACAATTTAATTACGTCTCACTTTCTTCATTCTACCTTTCCTCAACATGTGCCCCCCTTCAAAGTTTTTTATGGAGTTCACATCCCAAATGTGATCCACCGCATGCATAGTTGGCACTGCTAATTTAGGAAGATACTGACAAATATACACCATGGATTGATATACCATATATCTCTCCACCATATAACCCTTAGGATGCGCTCTTTGTCTAACCAAAGCCTTCGATGATTTCAAGTGCCTCTCCAACATCCACACTGATCTTGTTTTTACAAGTCCACATTTCAATATCCTCAACTTGGTGTATGAGGTAGTGTTCTTGTGCATTGAAAAATGTTGGAGGTAGATACTTTTTTCATTTCACACATTAGCTGAGGAATTTCTCTCTTCTAATACTTTATATCATCTTGATGGATTTATTTCAATGACAAACATCTACAAATCTTGATGCAAGAAAATAACATGTTTCAACAAAACATAATATATATTAAATTACAAGTAAAACATATGTCATTAATGCTAGTGGGAAACTCCCCCCTCCCCCCCCTATGACTACAGCAGGGTTTATAATGTAGGCAGATCAATAACCGTTTAAAAGTCAACTACTTCTCTAACTACCCCAAAAATACCCAAGAATCATATAAGAAAATCAAATATGAGAGGAATCAGGTAACTATACCTCTACTCCGCGACCGATGATGATCCAAAAAGATCTTTTGATGACAATGGTTGAATTATTTTGCATGAGTTATTTTACCATTTAGGAAACTGATGAAAGAGGAAGAATTAATGAAGAAAAATAGCAACCATATAAACATATATATATATGGAAATAATAATAAAGAAACAACAAACCATAAACACCAATGTGATAACGGAGTTCGACAATCTCGCCTACGTCTTTGGGCCTTTGTCTTAGTGGGTGAGGCTTTATTATTTATGTTAAAATATTTAAAAGTACATCATAAAAATACAAAAATGATTAAAAATTGATTTGGTCATGTTCTACCATATCTCAAGAACCCAAAAAAACTGACGGCACTGAAAACAAATGAACGAAGCTCCCAGAAATGGCCCGCAAAGGTGCTCTCCTCAATGGCTTCCCTACATAAAACTGTCTTTGGATCAATAATTCTTCAGAATTTTCCTGTTCTGAACCCCCCTCATGGCTTCAAGAACCTATATTTTATATATAATTGAAGTGGGTAACAACCTCCCAACTTCTCCCCAAGATCTGGCCTCAAAAGGGGCCCACGATCCCCCCAAAATGGGATAAATCTCCCAAAACTGCTGAAAAAATCCATAAAAATCATAAAATAAAGTTAAAAACCCACTTTCTTGGCATAAATCGGGTGCAACCCCCAATTCCTGGGCTCCCTTTCATATTTGTGCCCCCATGTGGCTTAGGGTTGAATGCTAAAGCGTTGCCCCCCCGACAATTCTGGGTCCTGGTTCTATGGCCACAAGCTACCTTCCACGCGCCCCTTAAATCCATTGTATCCCCTCTGTCTAATATTTTGGTTACGCCCTTGGTTAATGGGCTAGTCTGGATGACCGGGGATAACCCCTAAACCTCCACGCCAAATTTCAAAGCAATGCGGTCACAGGTGGTGGTTCCATGGTAAAGCGTCGGACGGATAGGGGGTTGAATCATATCAACTAACCACACCAATACATAGGGTATGGTTGTATGGATGAGGTCATATGCACTAGGGCTGGGGCTAGACCCCAACCCTATTCTCCTCCCAAATCCACAAATCACTTTAAATATATGTAGCACCACCATAGGTTAAGTACCACCATGTAGGCGGGCTAGTAGCCTGGCCTACACGAAGACTTGGATGCCCATAGAGGCCATGAGGTTGACCCCCACAGAATCTCAAACAACTTTTAACCAAAATCCAATAAGGGGGTGCCACGTGGAACCATACCATTCACCTACTTATATTCCAAGTGTCAAGCACTGGTTCTTCCAGCTGTCAACTCCTACCCAGTCATCCTGTGCCTTCCATGTCAGCCCATGCCAACTGTACCTGCCACATCAGTCCGTGCCACATGTCACCCTTACAATGGTGTCATGTGTCACAATATGACTTGTCCACATCTACACTTATCCATTTCAGTGCCAACACACCCTGCCACATCAGATGTATGGTCGTACGACTTGTACAGTCAACTGCCATGTCATCACTGTACAAACTATACAGTCAACATTGTTTTTTCCTGTTTGATGAAACAAACAGATCACGATATCTTTCTCATACGATGTCCGTTTGAGCCCATTCAAGTTGCGTTGGGTTCGTATCAACGAGACCTACGTAAACGTTTGTTTTGAAGACATTCTGAGAAATTTTATTGTTAGGCCTTCCTAGACCCATTTTGGTTCTTGGATCCATTCTAGATCACACCTCCCCACTAAAGACCTTTTGGTCCTCCAAAAGGTTACTGACCAGTCATCAAGTGTGGGATAGGCCACCCCACTTGTTCTTTATCTTTAAACTCTATCTTGTGCATCTGTCTCATCAAGATCAATTGTAAAACAACCATGATAATTGACAGCATATTGTTAGCCAGTTGTACTCTGTCACATATTACTGAAGCCACTATCATCCATGTTGACAAAATTACTAATGATAACATCAAAAATATGACTGCAAATGAGCTAATATGTTTGTAATACTTGCACGACATTATCTTATCTTGAAGCAAAGTGTGATTGATCTTCCATTCTACAATCATCTCATGTTCTTGCTTAAGATCAATTACTTGATTTGAAACAATTATAGGTGTGTTGCTTGCTTGATCCGCCTTTCTTAATTGTTCCATTGTTTGAAGAGATTGGTTTTCTTTAAAATGATGAGCATGTACCACATATTCTGTGCTTGCTTTGATTAGGTGATATTGATTTTGTTCCTTGTAGAATATTTCTTTGCGATCATACAAATAAGGACTGCCTAAGACCATTCCACATTCATTGAGTGGAACCACATCACATGTTACCTCATCCACAAACTTAGATGAAATTGCAAACTTTAATGTGAATTGCTTTGTTATGTGAAATTTATGATTGTTGCTTATCCATTTAAGTGAGTAAAGATTATGATGCATCTGTGTGTTTAATCTCAATTGTTTAACCAATTCCTCTGAAATTAGGTTAGATTGAGATCCACTATCTATCAATGTGTCGGCCTTAGTATGCCTCATTATGACCCTTATGTGAAAAAAATTACTTCTAGAATCAAATCCATCACCAATTTTACCTGCCAAACCAACCAATGAGACTTTAGATTCATCACCCGAATCCGATCCCAAGTTTGTTGGCCATGTTGTTGCTGCAACTGTTTGCCTCCCTTTCCTTTCTTTGAACCACTTTGGTCTCTTCTCGGGATGCAATTTCCAGCAATGGTCATCATCATGCCCTTCTTTCTTGCAATGTTTGAAAGAGGGCTTCTCTTCCTTTCTTTCCACTGAATTTTCCTTCTTTCCATTCCACTTCCTTTTTTCCTCTTTCTTTGAAGACGATTCCCCTGATACACCAACTCATGTTTTCCTTGCCTCAATGTACATTGCTTGAACTGAAACCTGATCAATATTAGTAGGTCCAAACATAAATGCAGTGTTTCTAATATGTGCAGGTAAACCTCCTATATACTTCATAATATTTTCTTGGGTATGTAATGGAATGTCTAACATTAATGCCATTTTACAAAATCCATATGTGTATTCTTGCACTATTTGTCCTTTTCTTAGTTTAAGACCTTGCCATTCAATTAAATATTTCTCTTTATAACCCAAAGGATAGAATTTATTTCTAAGTGCAGAAACAAAAACTTGCCATGATGGAAATACATTACCCACTTGTTGCGTGCCATTTTGCAACTTGCTTTTCCACTAGATGAGTGTTGTGCTTGCAAGTCGAAGCGATGCCAATTTGATTTGAGTGGCCTCATCTTTGATTTGTTTCACACTGCAATAAACCTCCATCTGTCTTACCCAATTGTCAAGCCTATTGTCATTGACTACACCATCATACATGGGTAATTCAAATTTCACATCAAGCTTTAGTATAGGCATATCATGTTTATTTTTGTGGACATGTTTTCTTGCGGTGCTTTTAGAAATTGAACTTGAAGAAGAGGACACTGATGGAGAAGAAGGAGGTGAATGAGGAATTTGAGGAGGATCCTCTCCTTATTTACTTTTGACCTTTGAAGATTCACCTAGAATCAATCTCTTTCGTTCCAAGTAATCCTCATATAGAACCTTCATCATCTCCGACATAGAGAAGAAAGTCTTTCAAAACTCTTTCTCATCATGAGAAAGTCCCTCTTCCGATGCCATCTTATCACTTTGAGAAGTTCTCTTTCTCAATCCAATCTTAGGATTCTCTTCAACAAGATCACCTTCATCACGATTCAACCTTTCCCTGGTAATCATGCAAACTCAAAAACCAACCGTCAACTAGCTCTGATACCACTTGATCTGAAAATATCTTTCAATGAAAATGGTTGAATTATTTTGCACGAGTTATTTTACTTATTTTACCATTTAGGAAAATAATGAAAGATGAATAATTAATGAAGAAAAATAGTAGCCATATAAACATACACATATCTAGAAATAATCATAAAGCAAAAGAAAACCATAAACACCAAAGTGATAACGGAGTTCGGCAATCTCACCTATGTCTCTGGGCCTTTGTCTTAGTGGGTGAGGCTTTCTTATTTCTGTTCAAAGTTTTAAAAGTACATCATAATAGTACCAAAAGGATTACAAACTGATATGGTCATGTTATACCAGATCTCAATAACCCAAAAAAACTGACGGCATTAAAAACAGATGAATGAAGCTCCCAGAAATGGCCCGCAAATATGCTCTCCTCAATGGCTTCCCTGCATAAAACTGGCTTTGACTCAATAATACTTCAACATTTTCCTGTTATGAACCCCCCTCATGGCTTCAAGAACCTTTGGTTTATATATAATTGAAGTGGGTGACAAACTCCCAAATTCTCCCCAAGATCTGGCCTCAAAAAGGGCCCAAGATCCCCCAAAAAATGGGCTAAATCTCCCAAAACTGCTGAAAAAATCCATAAAAATCATAAAATAAATTTAAAAACCCACTTTCTTGGAATAAATCGGGTGCAGCCCTCAATTATCGAGCTCCCAATCATATGTGCACCCCCATGTGGCTTCAGGCTAGCTACTAAAGCGTTGACCCCTCGACGATTCTGGGTCCTGGTCCTATGGCCTGGCCATATGGCCACGAGCTACCTTCCACGCGCCCCTTAAATATGTTGTAGCCCCCTTGTCTAATATTTTGGTTATGCCCTTGGTCGGTGAGCTATCCAGTTCGACTGGGGCTAACCCCTAAACCTCTGCGCAAAATGTCAAAGCAATGCGGTCACAGGTGGTGGTTCCATGGTAAAGCACTAGACGGAAAGGGGGCTGAATCATATCAACTAATTGCGCCAATACATAGGGTATGGTTGTATGGACGAGTTCGTATGCACTGGGGTTGGGGCTAGTCCCTATCCCTATTTTTTTCTTGAATCCACACATCACTTTAAATATATGCGTTGCCACCATAGGTTAAGTACCACCATGTAGGTGAGGTGGTAGCCTGACCTATGCGAAGACTTGGATGCCCATAGAGGTCACAAGGTTGACCCCCATAGAATCTTAAACAATTTTTAACCAAAAGAAAATAAGGAGGTGCCACATGGAAGCCCAAGATAGGGCCATGTGGCACCATACCATTCACCCACTTATATGCCAAGTTTCAAGCGCTGATTCTTCCGGTTGTCAACTCTTGTCCAATCATCCTATACCTGCCATGTCTGCCCGTGCCATGTGTCACCCTTGCAGTGGTGCTACATGTCACGATCTGACTCATCCACATCTACACCTTTCCACATCAACACCAATGCACCCTTTCATGTCAGATGTATGGCCGTATGACCTGTACAGTCAACTTCCACCTTAGCATTGTATGGACTGTACAGTCAACATTGTTTTTGCTTGTTTGACGAAACAAACAAATCGCGATATCTTTCACATACGATGTCCATTTGAGCCCATTCAAGTTGCGTTGGGTTAGTATCGATGCGGTCTATGCACACATCCGTTTTGAATCCATTTTGAGCACTTTGATTTTTAGGCCTTCCTAGACCCATTTTGGTTCCTAGATCCATTTTGGATCAGGTGATGATCCCCTCACGCTTGAAAGCTTCAATGACTGCATGTCTCGTCCTAAGGCTGGCCTACATTCAAGGATAGAAAAAAAGAAAGATAAAAGCATGCAATTCATTTACAAATTAGGGTTAGATGTTAGAATATCAAAACATAACCATTAAAAACATTCAATACACCATGATTTGGGACAGGAAAAGTACTTATTTTATTGATTACTCAATGATTATACCTTTTACAACAAAAGTTGACTACTGCTCCATGAACCTGGTCCAGGCTCCTCTTCACCAAGCTCCAAGTGCACCTTTGTATGTCTTCTCCTCTCTACCTTTGGATCTCTTCTTGGGAAGTGAATGGGTTCTGATGGAGGAAGAAGGGCTAAGTGGGGAATGTTGAGGCAATTCTCACAAAAGGGTTGCAATTACTTGGGGCAAGGAGGGGATGTGAAATGGGCAAAGTTTCACTGTTCTTATGTCTAGATGTGGAATGAGACCCCAACACCCCCTTTTATATGACAAAAGGATGGTTATTTGGTTGGGTGATAGGCTATAGATGGTGGATTAGTTGGGAAACTACCCAATAGCCCATAATCTCAACGAATTCCTTGCAACTTTTTCAAGTATACACAAGCTGTAGTGGCACAAAATGTATATGTACGCGGGCTGTAGTGGTGCAACAGGCGTATGTATGCGGGAAGTATCAGTGTCGAGCGCGTACATCTTCAAAAAATGGGATTTTTAGAAGATAAACTTAGTGATGGCTTGGAAAAAAATGAAAGTAAGAGGGCCAAAGGCTAGGTATGCATGTTTAGAGAAATTTAGGGTTATAACATATGCCCCCTAATGTGTGAGGTCAAAAGAGCATCCGATGGCCAAAATACATTACAAAATATTCGCCAATGTACGAAATGAGTGAGCTCGAGACCAGAGTTCGGGAGGCGCCATCAGCAAAAATAACAATTGTCTCTCTAAGGTGGGCATACCCATGCTCGAGATAAAATAAATCATGTCTTCCAATAAAATACACTGTAGATCCATGTCATATAACTATATATAGTGTAGCTGCGAGCAACACACGACGGATCTATATCTCAAAATCAAAGATATACAAGTATAGTATCCATTTTCAAGAAGCCAATAACGCCTGATGGCTAGAGATGAGGTATTCAGAGCTCGAGAAACAATTTCAAGATCTTAAAAAATTGGTTAGGAGAACAATGTAAGTGTATGACTTCACTACCCAGAGGTCTTCGACGAATCGTCGGGAAAAGAGAAGAGGATCTCGATGATCATGTAGAGAAATTCATTGATTTCGAACAAGGACTTGATTGGAATTTTGGGATGGTCGGGTCATGAGGTGAAGAGACAAACTATAGAAAGGTCGAATCTGATTGGGTAAAAATTCCCTTGGACAAAATCATGACAGATGATCAGACTCAGACAACATGACATTGACATAAGTTCACGATGCAGGAGGCAACACGAACTCTCCATGTGTTTGGCAGAGTAACCAAACAGAGGAGGACACAACTCTATGTAGCAAGAACAAATTCCTAAGGTCATATTAGAGCCCAATTCTTGACGAACAAATGAAAGGATGTGCTTTCTACAAGGGAGACTCATTGTGCCGCCAAAAAAGAATATATATTTCCCTTCCCCTCTTTTTGGGTTTTTTTTTTTTATGTCTTTTTAAATTTTTTAAAGAGCTTTGAAAAAGAATAAAATAATTCTACGTTACAAAGGAGGAACGAGTGTCGTAAGTATACTATCTCCAAGCGTATGGAACACATTAATTCTCAGAGCAAGGAGACATGTGCAGGAAAATGACACTCGGGGAAAATTCCTCCATGGGTCAAGGTGTTAGGTCGCAGAGGCAAAGTGCTACAAGGCTTGCGTATAAGGCATGCTTCAAAGGTTCAGTTGAGAGAAACATGGAGCCAACATTAGGACAAAGACGCAGATATGAAAATACTATTAACAAGACACAATTAAATGCCCTTCAATGCAATTTTTAACGAGCCCAGAGAAGGTAAGATCTATAGTATTTTCACGTTTAGAGAGTCTGAAAAAATGTAAAAGAAGACTCCAAGGGGTACCATTTTTGGAAATAGTCTAGTCAATTCGAAAAAGGGGTAAACTAGCACAAAAAATATGTCTATTCAAAACCATTTTAACGAGTGTGACAAAGACAATATCACTCGGCAATATTTTCAATTTTAAGGAGTCTGAAAAAAGATTAACTATGGACTCACTGCCTTTTTATGGATTTAGTCCCCTTAGCTCGAAAAAGTATAAAATTTACTGAGGAGAACTCTCCCAACGATATGAATCTCTCGAGGTGTACCTTTTTCCTCCATAATCCACAAGCCAGAAAAGGGGTAAACTCATGCCAGTAGATGTTCTTCTGGACCAATTTAACGAGTGTGAAGGAACAAGGTCACTCAACGATGTTTTCAATTTCAGGGAGTTTGAAAAGAGCTTAACTATGAACTCTATGGGGTTCCTTTTTCCTAAGTAATATCCAAGGCTCGAAAAAGGTGATAAACCAGAACCAACGAGAATGTTCCTTTTTCATAAATTTAGTCCCTCAGGCCTAAAAAAGGGTTAAACTTATAGCTGAGAGTACTCCTCTAGCGAGCCAAAGTTCCTAAAGTATACCTTTGTCCATACAATTGACCATCCAGACCGAAAAAGGGGTAAAATACCATTGGAAAAACGTGCCTTCAAGTTTTAGTTTGGCGAGCATGAAGGGAAACAATATCGCTAGACAATCTTTTGATGTTTAGAGAGTATGAAAAGGGCTTAAATAAGACTCCAGAAGGTTAATTTTCACAGTTAATCTCGACAAGATTGAAAAACATAAATGTAGTCTCGTCGGATGTTGCTTTCGGATTTCAAAGCGAGCTTGAAAGACAACAAAGCGTGCTCATATTTGGAGTCCCGAGGGTGAGGCCAAGAGTGATGGTGCATTAGACGAATGAGGCTCAAACTCGTAATCATGACAGGACTAACAAGGACTCCCGAGCCTAAAGCCGTTAGAGACAACATGGACACCAAAATGCAACAAGGATCTATGTAGGGAATCCATGTAAAGGTAGGCTCTACCACCTAATCACGACACTTCTAAAGCATCAATGATGGTTCTGTGTCGCACTTTGATGGGATCGGTCCTATGGAAAAGAGGAAAATACAATGAGATGTAGAAAGTGGAGGTGGAATCCTAACTTATATGCAAAAAGTTGGAAAAACCGACTTTTACCAAAGGACCTTTAAAAGTGAACCATCTCCCAAAAAAGTTACCAAACCAAAAGGAAAAGTGCATCGTAACATCCAATAAAAAACTCAAGAACCAAATTAAATGATTTCCAAGCCATAAAAAATGACAAAGGGGGTCAAAAATGTGGCAAAAAGGGACAAAAAAGTCTATAAATAGAAGCTGACAGCTCATTTTCACCATTGCAATGTGAGAATTAACCAAAAGGTAAAAAATACCCATTTGATAAAGAAGTTGATTCCAGGAGCTTTAGAGGACGAAACAGACTTCTGCTCAGACCAAGTAAGTACAAAATGATCCCTCTTGCATTTCCATTCTTCCTTTATGCATTAATTTTTATTTTTTGGGGGGCGCACCCTCCTAAAAAAGGGCTTCCCTACGTGTATGCGGGTTGTCAAAGGACAACCCATGCATGTTCTCTGGCATAAAATAGTAAGCCTACATACATACATGACTGTGTCCAAGACAACCTGCGTACACCCTCAAAAACATGGAAAAAATAAAGATGCAAGAGCTAACTCCCCTTTGAACTTGTCATGGGACAAGATGTATGTCCACTGGATGGAGAGGGAACACGAGGATATTGATATCTTGGTCGATGAGGACCCTTCTACCATTGTCGCATTGAAACAATGTGGGATGTGGAAGTTTTACCAATGTCCGTTTATGAGGGCACAACCCAGGTTACTGAACGCCCTGATGGATTACTGGCACTCGGACGTAGAGGCATTTATTATAGAGGGGCAGTCATTGAATCCAACGAATGAGGACATATACTTCTTGAATGGCCTCTTGAGGAGAGGGGAACCAGTTTATATGCACACTTTTCACCCTAGGTCTTTCAACATTGAAAACTACATTGGGATGCATTGCGAGGTTGACATTGAGAAAGTAGGTTCTCAAGTGCCCATCAACAATATCACCAACTTGTCATTGAAGGTGATCCTATTTCTTATTGGGCAGATCACTGGATTCGCGACCCTACACCAGGCTTCCTGGGTGCACATGAATTGTGCAATTCAGTGCCTCGATGCACGTATTTACAACTGGAGCACGACCATGCTCACTTGTATGAATGAGCAACTGACA
>JASDQU010210578.1:0-14374 GCA_032191745.1 Picea mariana
AAAATGTTAATTTAATACATTGAAATGGCCTTATCACGAGCCTCTAATGTCTAGTATGTCGTGCCCATAATAACTTTGTGCCAGTGCAAGACAAGGTGAAAGTAAGATTGAACTTACAATAAAGCTTGAACTTACAACAAATTTATTCACCAATCAAATGGTACAGAAATAAGTATTTTATTATATTAAAAAAATATAATTAATTAGCATATAGGTCAAGTATTATTATCATTTAATATTTATGTACTTAATATTTGTGTCCAATAACACTTGGAAAATTTATTAATTGTATAATCAATTTTATACATCGAGTAACGTGAAGCTTGCAATAAGACATCAAAGATGTTAGTCAATTAAATTTCAGAAAATTATATATTTTTATTATATAAAAAAATACATATAGTACACAAATTTAAAATCAACTAGAAACTATTCTAGAGTCAAAGAGTAAACTCATCGTTGACAGACTAATAATAATATTAAAAAAAATAAAAAAATAAGATAAAACAATATCAAAGTGTCTAAATTTTTTTATAGTTTTTCATAATGTGCAAATCTTTTAGAGTTTTTCATAAAATTGTCTTTAGAATTAATTGTGTAAGTTTTAATTTATATTTATAAATAATTATAATTAAATTATATAATATTAAAATAATTTATTTGAAATAATCAATTTTAATAATTATTAAATTAAATTAAATTATTATAATAATTTGTTTAATTTTTTTATTAAACTAAATTAAAATTAATCTAATCTAATTTTAATTAATTAAATTTCAATTTCAATTAAATATGATGATTTAACTAACCTACTAATTTCGATTAAAATGAGTGATATAAACCAAGTTGTGACCATATTCTGATTTCAAATTGAATTTGGTGATTTTAACATATATTACTTTTCTTTAGATCCTCTATTGAATATTGTACTAGCCACTATGATTGGATTACTTCAAAATGTATTTGGAAATCTCACCGTACCTTACAAATATCCAATTGATTCCTTTACATATAATGATAATGACAAAGGGTCTAATCTTTAACATGATCGTCCTTTACATTGATAAAGGCCATTTCAATTGATTGGTTATATGGACATGTCCTTTTCATGTAAGGACAAAGTATAAAGGCGGTCTAGCTTTTATTTTTGTTAGCTTGAGTAAATGGCAAGGGGAAATAAAGGAGATACTATCAACAAGATGGAAGAGATTATATGTATAAAATTCATCTTTGTGTGTGATATGGTGGAGATGATTTTAAATTATTTATTTTATTTTATTTTTCTTTTAAGGATTTTTATCATCTCATGGTTTTTAACCATTTTTTTTTTCAATTTTCATAAATAAAATGTCTCGATAAAAAAGGGTGTAAATTGGGTAATTCCTTTCAAGAAGAGAACCACACTAGCACACACTCACTACTATCCAAGACCAAAATATGTCAATTAATGTGAAGTATGTTTTTATAGCCTTTTATCATTCTAAGATGTTTACATTAAGAATAGGTCCACTTTCTTTTATAATTTTAAGATATTCATGCTTTGGGTGCAATAATAATGATTAAAGTGGACTAAATCAACTTCATAGTAGTGCTTAATTAAGTTTCGTCAAATTAATGGGACACATAAGTATATGAGATTTTCTAAAACACACACGAATTTTGAAGGAAGAGTTGTACTCATCAACAAAACCAAAAAAAATGATGATATAATTTCCAAATATTTGAGACAGATTAAAATTCTTCATCCTAAATAAATCATGTGATAAATGTAATACAAGGATAGGACTACTTGGTACCTGCAATAGAAATTCCTATAATAACAACCTCTAACATGGACCAACTTCTATCTTGATGGGTACACATCCAACCAAACAATCCAATCTTGTTACAACATTGTTCTTGAAAGTTAATGTTTTGGAGCCTAATGAATGTGGTATAAATATCTACTTTAACATATAGAGAAAGAGATTTAAACCTTGCACTCTTCTATAATAACTTAATACAAATAACACTTTATATAAACATTGAAAATACATGCATAATTGTATTATGTTTAAATCATATAAAACATATTTTATTTTTTATATGTAAAATTATTGTTAATGTAAATATTTAATTGATTTAAAAACAATCTCTTAAACATGTTTTCAACATTGAAAAATCATATGCATCTCATTTTATGTAATTACGTTGTATCTAAATTATATAGACACTTTTTAATATTTCAGAATATGTTTAAATGTAAATAGAGTTAAAAGAATAATCACGTTGAACATATTGTGCACACGCATGCCATTCTCATTTTTTAAAATTTCTAATTAGTAACAAAATAAAGCATTTATATGTTTTTTTTCTTATTTTAACCATTTATAAGTATTTAATAGAGTGTTTTTTTTTTAATGTTTAATTAGTAAAATATATTTCTAATAATGATTAAAATAAAGTATTTATATGTTCTTTTAAATAAAATGTTAAATTGTAAGAAGGGTGGTATTCGATCTCATAGAAATGTTACTTTAAGGTACAAGACCCCACTACGGTAGCCTTAACAATGATAATATGGGATACTAACCTTCTTGTAGACACTATCTAGGTTAAAACCACATTTTGGTCTTGGAGTAAGACCTAAAATTATGTCAGATTGATAAAATTATGTCAGATTGACTAAGAGATTGTCTTCTTCATATGTAAGGAAATAAGTTAACGGGCCAAGACCTAGAGGCATCTAGCATGAGGGGAAATATGCCTCCTTACGAACCATAAGTGGGTCATTTCAAGTGCCGTGGTTTTCCTTGAATAACAGTGATGAGGTGGCCCACATTCATAAATACTAATCAATGATGGATGTCCTCATTGTCAGTTGACCACTAAGTTATGATAGGTTTTTCCACCTTAAAAAAAAAGAATGAAAAATCCTTTTTCATCTTACGAACAAATTATAACTATTTTGAAAAACCAAACTTAAGTTTAGAACCATAAATCTAATTTTCAATGCTTGTAGACCAAAATAGGTTTTCCAACCTACATTAATCATTGTTTCCATGTTATAGTTCTAATTGAGTTTGTGATGGAGGTCAATGTAGTGAACCTTATTAGGTAAAATATATGAAACCCTTGGTTTCAGAAATAATAAAATGCAATCACATAGGAATGAACACAAGAATATGGAAAGAACCCTTAATTTATGGTAATACCATCAAATACTCTTTATGGAAGGAATCACTTTACAAACCATGCTTTCTACAATACAATCCTCAACATCCAACATATCTTAATACAATGATATTCATGTGTATTTATACATTCTCATGAGTATTCCTAGGGGTCTATGTCAACTACCCCTCATTATTAGATTCATTTCCTTTTACTACCCAGTGGGTCTATTTATTACCCACCAACTACTAAGTGGTCATATTCCATTATTATAGCCACATACATTCATTATCCCCCTTGGGTAGCTCCCTAGGTACCCCATGTTATCCTCCCTAGGTACATTGCAATCAACTCCAAAATATTTGTATGAAAAAATCCCCCCCGATATATTATTTCCATACACAAAATCATGGTAGGTGATTTTTCTAGATTTGATGATCATAATTTTCCTAGATTTGATGAACATAGTGGGAAATGACTCCATAATGGGAAGATAATCCATTTTTGAAAGAGAAGAAAAATATCCTTAATGAAACCKATTCTAGATGCTAGATTTGAAACTTGTTGATAGACATTATCAAGCACTTATATCAAGAAGCAATAGATAAAACGATAATATCTAGCCTACTCTTCTCATGGCTATTGCTACTTATAACCAAGGGGTCACTTGACAAGGTCAACTTTGATCAAGCACACCTTATATTGACTTGTTTTATAAAGTCAAAATTGATCATCTTTACATTACATCGCATGTCTATCCTAATACTTATGGGCATTAATTACAAAAAAAAGGGTGTGTTAACTCCCAACTCTATATGAACTTGGAGCAATTGGTAATCCCACGGTTATATAAAATGTTTGGTCAAAATTGTTTGGTTATGTTGTTTGTTTGTTTGTATTGTTGTGCCATGAGAATTTCCTTTATTCTACTGTATGTTGTTTAGGTGACTTTATTTGATTCAAAATATGATTGACTAGAAATAGAACAAAGGTGGAATTGACTATGGAAGTTGATTAGACCTGGTTAGATGATTAATAGAGGAAAATCAATTGATAGAAGATAGATAATAGAGGAAGTCGACAAGTTGTGTCAACTAGAAGGAGGTCAAATAATGTGCATATGTTGATAACTAGGACAACAGACCATTAGATTCAATGAACGGCATTGATTGATGGATTGGTGGGGATCCTATCACTAATATTGTGTCATTTAGACATATATCAGAAGGATGGATGTCTATGTTTCATTTCATGATCAAGATGTTGTCAACTAGATAGTTTTTGTTGGTTACCAAAGGGGAGTTAAAACATTATGTAACTAAAGGAATGCAGGAGAAGTTGAATGGATGTAATTGAGTATTGGACATGGCCTATAATAAGGCATATTATAGGATGAAGAAGGGTTGATAAATCATAAGAAAAATCAGACAAGTGAGATTGGATATTGAACAATTATATGAGCAAGTCAATTAAAGGATCAAAACYGACAYAGATATTTGTTGCTGAGCAACGRAGAAGGAAATTTCTTGAAGAAAGGAAATTCCTCAACTTTCTTAACTAGGAATACTAGGCATTGTAAACACAATCTCATGGATGTGGATTCCTATAGGTTGTGCATGTTTGTAGTTGTAAATATTTGATGATCATAAAACTTTTAAAATGATAATAAATTGGAGTTTCTTCCCCAAGAGAGTTCTCCCTAAAACTTATGTGATGGATATTGTGATATTAAATGGCTTTTCTTTGTCTTCTTAATTGTTTAATAAGGAAATAAATGTAGGTCATAATATGTGTAAGACATAGTTGATTTATTTTATCAAATTATATGGTGTAGATACATTGGGTATTTGACTTACCCACTAAAAAACATATTATTTTGCTATAGAGCATAGTTTTTATTTTCCGAATGAGTGTATGGTGAAAAACAAACTTTGATATTTGTGGTAAGGTTAATAGTCATTGTTTCCTAGAATTACCCATAATATTACAAGTCAAACAAAGATGGTATATGATCGTGAGATCGACAAAGGAAAACTTAGATTCAATATTTTGGAGATACAAGTAGAAAGCATTATAGACCTACTACATGATTGTTTCAAGTGTTGGATGATAAGCATATGGATAGAGGAGGGAAAACATATGCCAAAGAAAGGGAGGAACAAGAAGAAAAAACCTTTCTTTGGGAATACGACCCTTAGAATTCTATAAGACCTTTTAGAGTTGAATATGAAGTGGAGATAAAGCTTTATGATACGTAGAGTGACCTTGATAGATTGATTAATTGGATGAGACAACTAGAATCATATTTTAGTGGCTATGGGTTTATAGAAATGAAAAAAATATATTTCTCTTGAATGGAAAATGGAGGGATATGCACTTCTATGGCAGGAAATTTTATTTCAAGAAATATTTCTTACCAAGAAGAAGCAAGTTGCACACTATGAGGAATTTAAGACACTTGTTAAGAAACAATTATATCCTATAATGTATGAAGAAGAGAAATAATTTGTGGCACATCTTAGACAAAGACAATGTTAGGGTCATGCTCTAACCTTGTAACATACCCAACCACCTCGGGCTGGGCCACTCCACACAAAACTCTCTCTTTTACCACTCTGATACCATTAAGTATATTGATGTTCTGCATATGAACAAAGTTAAGAGGAATAATAACAACATACAACAATAATAATTCAGACATATAAACAATAGAAATTCCATAACAAAACATCATAATTCATAACATATCATTTGCACAAACACATAAAGAAACTTATATTTAGTGAATTAAACACCAACTGTGTGCAGACCTTCCACGTTCCTCCCAGCCATAGACCACACTACTCATAATCTCAACAGTGGGTCATCCCCGAGCTGGGGCTAAAGTCTACCTCCATAAAGTAAGTTCTAAGCCAGTCTAAGGTCTATCAAACAACAACAAATCTCAGCTCCCGATGCTGACTCAAGAAACCAACCTACAGTCCCTCATCCCCCACATGCCTGTCCCGCCCTAGGAAGTGTGCCCCTTCTCTACTCGACAGTCCCTCCACTGCCCCACTTCCCTTCTGAGGCTTCAACAACAGGTCGAACAAGGAGTCTCATAGCTCTGTAGCTGCGTCTTGGCCTCTAGCAACCAA
This sequence comes from Picea mariana, assembly GCA_032191745.1. NCBI lineage: Eukaryota > Viridiplantae > Streptophyta > Pinopsida > Pinales > Pinaceae > Picea > Picea mariana. Next base: position 6,291 of record JASDQU010210578.1, read on the forward strand.
CATATAGTCCCTCATTGCCCACATGCATGTCCCACCCTAGGAAGTGTGCCCCTTCTTTGCTCAATAGTCCTCTGACTGCACCACTTCCCTTTTGGGGCTTCAACAACAGGCCAAACAGGGAGTCTCAGAGCCTTGTAGTTGTAGCTTGGGACCTTGGAAATAATTCCCAGTAGTTCTCTCACCTAGAGAGAATGCTCACGGGCCTAACAACTTGCTTCTTCGACCATGGGCCTGACAACCCTCTTCTTCAACCTACAGCTTGCCACCTGCTTCTTTCACTCCAAACTTACAAAGTACAAGTATCGGTACCATTGGTAGCATTGATCAATCCCGAATATCATAAGATTCATGGGAAAATGTACTAAATTCTCCAATATATATGCGTGTGCCCTTAATGACACATGGCCCTCAAGGAACCCACTTTCCTCCACTTGTAATTCATTCCCTTACCATAGGAAATTAGGATAACATAAAGTTATATCCATACTTTATACTTTAGGAATAATAATATAATATTCCTTTGGGATTAAGCCCTCTAGCTTAACCCCTTCATAGACTCTTAGCCCCCCGTTTCCCTTTCTAGTGGAGTTTATCCCCCCATACTCTCTTACATGGTTGGTTTGCAACAGTGATGTGTTTTCATTAAAATTTGTGTGTGATTACATATTACAATGATGGCTCACTATCCATTTTAGCATCTGGCTCCATGACCTACTAACCCCACAGGTACTCTGGCCTCATAATACATATACTCAGAGGAACGTTGGCCCAAAATGTCTTGGCTCACCAGCCAATGTGTTCATTTACATTTATAGGTACAATTGGGGTTTGGCCTAGGGGTATTCCAAACCTCCTTACTTCAGGGTACTTAGGAGTTATTTAACTAATGCACGAGGCCATTTTTTTTAATAAGGTCCACTAGGTAGTTGGTACTATTTAATGATGGGACAATAAGTGGATTAGGGTTTGGGTAGTGAGAAACTATTTATAGGGGTATAAAGCTATGCAATGTTTTGTTAATTATTATCATTATAATGGGGCTCTGTTCATTTGGAGGTTCCTCTCTTGAAGAGGCATGTGGACATTTATCTCTTTCTAGATTATGAATATAAGGGTTAATATTATATAGGTTCAATATTCTTATTCTTCTTGTTTTACATTATATAGTTTATATTTCTTCTGATATTGCTCTCAATTCATTGCTTTTGCTACATAAGTACACTACAAGTGGTATTAGAGCTCTTTCTTGTGCAGAAAAACACAAAAGTAAAAAAAAATACAGGCTTGAGATGTGTTTTGGTGTCTCTAAACACAAAGATTTATCATTTAACAGGTAAAAATGTTGCTAGGAAGCATACATGTAGGGCATATAAGTGGGGCCACTCGGTTGGATTCCCTTGTCCACCTTTGTTGGTACTTGGTGAGTAGTATTGCATCAAACATAATTTTATCATAGATTCAATCTTCCATGTACCCTGAGGTATATCAAAATCCCCCTAGGCATACTTGAAACTAGCATTACAAAAACCTATCGTCCAGTTTGTCTCTATACACTAAACAACACTTGGGGAGATCACTCTCACGTACCTAGGATTGAGTAGTATGACTAAAGGTGATCAAGAATGGATCATTATATATTTTTTCATCTATCTTGGTACTTTTTAGGTGGAAAATGGGAGGAATTGGCTTGCAAGGCTGATTTTAGTGGCAGGTCCTAGTTTGGTGATTTGGGGTCTAAAACCTTTTAGAGCCAGTTTGAGGCATCAAATGACACTTTTGGGGGTAAAAAATATATGAGCATGGCTCTCAACCCCTTGATGTTATTATATAGAACAAGATCTTTCCAACTATTCAAAAATTGCCTCAATTGAAGCTCATATGCATAAGTTATGCCTCCCGCAAGTTGACTTACCTTATTGATCACCATGGTACAGAGTGGATGCCATGTTAATGCCATTACTCACACATGTGGGGCTAGTCACATGTGGACTTTCAAGAATATTCTAGAAGGTCTAAAATGCTAACATTAATTGAGGATTGAGGCATGCCCAAAACCTAACACTATGCTAAATACTTAACTGCTAGGAAGAGAAGGGGTTTCACTTTTAGCATTATATTTGTTCCATGATCGAACAGAGCATCTAAGAGTGGGATTTGAGAGAATAAAAGAGGATGTAGAACATTCTATAGAATCCATTCAAGCCACAATGTGAAAGGAAACTCTAGAGTGAGTGTCAATAATCTTAAAAGTAATTAAATTATCTAAGTGATGTCCTAATTTTATAAACCAACTTGTCCTTTAGCTCTCTTATCATGGTTTTCTAGTTACATGCTAATCTTGTTTTCTAAAATTACACCATACAACTTAGCCATAACAGGGCTATTCATGATGACCTAGGATTTGAGGGGAAATTTTTGTCACCACTTTTAAAAATAGGAACAATAGGTTTTTTTTTTGTCACCACTTTTTAAAATAGGAAAAATAGGAACAATAAATGTCCAAGGTTCTTTATCAAAAGCTAAGGAAATTCCGGCTTAACTGCTAGATTGAAAAGGTTGTGAATATAAGGAATAAAAATAGATGTACCAATTTTTAGAATTTTTGCTTGATATGCCTTAATGTTTTTAGTTTATTCCTTTGTAAAACATTTATCCTCAAACTCAATGTCTTTTATGTCAAAAACATCATCTGTTGTTGAAATCATTTAAGTATTATTTTAAACATTAAAGGATTCATAAAGATTTTTAAAGTATACGTTCGAATATCTAATACTAATCTTACCATACTTACTATAATTTTCATTAACTTTCTCAGTTAAACTAAGTATGACTCCCAAAAACTTTAGATGGCTTACTTTCTCAATATGACTCTCCCAAAAATTTTAGATGGCTTACTTTCTCAATAAAAAAGAGTATGGGTGTCCAAAAAATTTTAGATTCTAATTTTTTTTTTCAATAATGAAAATTTGCTTCAAAATTATATTAGTGATATAATTTTTTACATCGGAGTACACTTCAATACAAAGTCTAAATTCCAAAGATACAAAAAGCTTTCAATGAGGCGAGAAAAAAGAACATAACCTCCTTACATGCAGTTCTATTATAACCTTCTAATCAAACTGAAATTGGAAGGGAGGAATTTCTGTAATAATCTATCTTAAAATAGAGGATATTCTAATCCACATATGTCAAAATGTCTTTGCACAAAAAAAATACTAATATATATAATAGTATTCTTTTGTCCCTTCAATCCCCCTATACCAACGAACAAAGGAGATCTGTCCTTCTGGTTCTCCTAAAGCTTGCTTGGATAGAGAATCTGCTTCAGTATTGAATTGCTTGTGAACATGGTGAAAACTAATATTCCGGAACTTGTTGACTAGGATCAGGATCCTATTTTTCCATCCTTCTAGGGCACTTACCTGAAGTCTGCCCTTATTCGAGAGCCAATCTATTATCACCGTGGAATCTCCCATAATTCAGATGTTGTGATAAGGCACCAGATCTGCAATCACTAGTGTGGCCCAAACAACAATTAATTCCACCCTGGAATTTGTTCCACTTCCACAATTAAACATCCATCTGATAATAGTAGAATCTTGAGTTTTTATAATACCTCCCACCCCAACAATAGTTCCATTAACCTGTGAAGCCCCATCAAACCACACAAATGTATCCCCAACCTCAAAAGATATATGGACAAGCTTTGGAGGTTTGTCTTTCATGGGCCCTGAGGTGCAATTATGAATAGCCATGGTTTTGGTGAGAACTGCTTGGATCGTTGGCTTGAGATTTTCAAAAATAGCTTTATTTCGCTCAATCCAAATAAACCAACACAGGTGCGCAGCTAGGGTGGGAGAAGAGTATTTGTCCTCAAAACATGACTTAAAGCAATCTGCCATAGTATCCCCCACCCATTTTTGTTTATGTTTATGTTTTAAATTCAAATTGACTCAGTCCCAAACAACAACAATGAAGGAGCACTTAATGAAAAGGTGAGAGATGGTTTCCTTCTCATTCTTACACAACACACAACGACTGGGTCCATTCCATCCTCGCGGATGTAGAGAATCCCAGGTGAATATCCTTCCTTCCACAAATAGCCAAACAAATAACTTTATCTTAAGCTGAAGATGCCATTGCCAGATTGAGAGCTATCATCTATCGATCCTCTTCAAGATTTTTGTAGTAACAATACCACGATATATATTTTTTACCGAAGGTATACTAGAATTGTCCCCCCCTGTCCAAATCAAATTATCTTTTGTATTCTGTAGTATAATCCTCAAATCAATAAGTGCCTTTCGAAAGAGATCCCATTCTGTAGCCAAAATGCCCCTGAGATTTATATCATTGTTTGTTAACCAATAGTCACAAAGTTTTGAGCTGTTCGAAATTTTCTTAACCTGTGCCAGAGTATGTATATGATTTTGATTAAGCATTAACACCAGAGGCTGAGATAGGAAGGAAAGATTTCCCAAGCCTATAATCCTGTATGTACCAATAGAAATAAGTTGCCCTGAACCGAGCGCCCAACATAACCAATGTAGAATCAAATGCACCGATGCAATTAAACCGCGCCAGATCTTTGAAATTTCTTTCTGTTCAAAGTTAGGAGACCTTAACTACTGAGAAACAATCATATGGGTAAGATACTTATCCATTATAATCCTGTGCCACATCCCTCCACTAGTAATCACCCTCCATAGTGTGTGTGCCGCCAACACTTAGCTGAAATTGAAAATGTTTAAAAAACCCCAACCACCAAATTCTTTAGGCAATGCCAACTTTTCCTAATTACACATGTGAATAGAACCAATATCCTAAAATTCTAATTTAAAATGATTTACATGTTTATCTTCATTATATACTACCATTTCTTTATTTAATTAAAATCCTATACTTCTTTTTTATAACATTTTGAGGTTCATTTAGGGTCTTCCTAATATTTTATGTTTATACTCATTATCATCCTAAAATTTGATTCGACAATTCTTCTTTTTAAGAAATGTAATGGAAGAATGCTTTTAATTCTTGAATACACGTTCAGAATTTTAAAAGCAATGTAATGAAAGAATGCTTCGAGAACAAATATATTGGAATAATGCGTGTGAATACAACTTGAAAATTGTGTTGGAATAATGCGTGTGAATACAACTTGAAAATTGTGTTATAAAGTTATGAGGTATATTTTTATAAGTTTTTTAGTTGTATGTTAAACGTTTTGTGTTTTGGTTATATTTTTTTGTTATATTTGTTCAAAATGAGAAAATGTTGGATCTATAGATTTGAATAGTTAATTATGTTTAATCTGAGTGTTTCAGGGGTTTTTCAGCATGTTGAATTCATTTATGCTTTTAAAAATGCAACTTAAACAACGAAAAATTACGATTTTGTGCAAATTCATATCGTTGGATTCTGGCGAAAAAGACCGAATCATAAAATAGTTAGACAACACCGTTTATTCTTTATTATGCACCTATTAAAAAAAATCATAATACATTTAAGCCTGAATGATGTAAAGAATTGACCCACTCATTATTATATAGTTTGAGAAGTTTTAACGAATTGGTTCACTCATTTTTATATAAATTGAAAAGTAATGTGTAGATAATAACATGGAAAGAAGGGTCAATTTTTTTTAACGTGATTGATTTCGAAGGACCTCGTTATATATGGCAACTCAGATTCAGAACTTTGCAATAGTAAGAAGAGACACCTAAAATCCAACCATGTTAAGTGTTAAGGCTTATGTGGTCCAAACTTAGTGTGATCCCTAGGTGATTTTAACTACTTAAAATCCCCAAGTTACAGATCTATTAACATTAAAAAAGACAAAATAAAACAAATGAATAAGTAAAAGTTTAATTTTACATTAAAAATATCCTTTAAGTTGTGAGTATTTAAGAATTTTAATTTTTAAATAAATAATATTTTAAATTTTATTCATAAATAATTATGATTAATCGATGATTTAAACTAAGTTGTGACTAACCTATTCTCATTTCAGTGGAATTTCGTGAGGTTAACCTATGATACTTTGTTGCATATTGTACAATGCCACTAGGATTACTTTACTTCAAAATGTATTTGGCAATCTTGCCGTACCTTACGAATATCCAACGTGTCCATATTGTCCGGTTGATTCCTTTATAGATAATGACAAACATAAAGTTTATTCAATATCCTTCCAAAGATCGTATGGTGTGTATGGAAGAAATTTCCCTATTGGGTTTATCTTTAACATGATCTTCCTTTACATTTAAATTGATTGGTTATATGAGCATGTCCTTGTCATGTAAGGATAAAGTATAAAGTATAAAGGTGGTTTAGATTTAAATATTTAGGACAAGGAAAGGAGTTATGGTGGTGGGATATATATTTATGATAAGAAAGGAATTGTTGTTGAGATGGACATTTAAGATGAATATAATATATGAGGGAAGAAAGAGTTTGTATTATTTTTAATATATATGAAATATCTGCGATACTGTACAAAAAGGTAATATTAGTTTTATTTTAAGGTTTTTCATTGCAAGTGAAGGAAGTTGTCTTATTGTTTTCCTAATGTTTCACTCAATAGAGGTTGTTATTTGTGTTTTCTTTATATCTTCAAAAATGAATTTATCATTTATGTTTTTCGCTATAATTTTAAATATATAATTTAAAAAAATTATATATATGTCGTTATGCTTTTAGTTTTAAATATATAATTTAAAAAAATTAATTTAATTTTAAATATATAATTTAATAAAAATAAAAAAAATTATATTTCAAATTCTAAAACATTTTATATGGATTTGTGAATGCAATAAATACACTGTATTTCCTTTCCAATTAATAAATGTCGTCCTCCCCCCTTAAGTAGTTCAATTACTAGCTACTCATATTTTCTCAATTTTGAAATAGCGTAATTACGTATATAATAAGATGGAATTTATATTTTGAAAACATTTCATATAGATTTATGAACGTACTAAATATATAGTTTGCATGGGCAAAATGGTTAAGAACATGTGTTTCTTCCTAACAGGTCACAAGTTCAAATCCAAAGGTGGGTAGGGTATGTATACCTCCCAAAGGTGTGTACCTTGAGGAAAAATTAGACTAAAATTTGAAATTGAAAACATGTTTGGTTACTTGAATCCCTGATCTAGGTGGATATCGATGGCCACCCACCTATTCCACTGGCTCGAAAAACTGTTTTCCACCTTGGCAATTTTTCGACAGTTTTTTGGGTTTCAAACTTCTAGGGCTGTTTTGAGGCTCTAAATGACGTTTTTTGGGGATTTGCAGCCCAGCTGACTGCCAAAGGCACTTACATGGGCCAGTCGAAATTTTTTCTTCTTGGTTAGACCTTTCCAATGGGCTATCATGCGCCTAAAATGAAGATCATATACAAAAGTTACGACCGCGGGAAGTTGATGTACTAACTTACCCAAACGGGGCCCACATGACTTTTGGCGCTTCATCTCCTAGGGTTAGGTTTTTGGATGTCTAGGGTTTTTGACATTCTTATTTGTTTTGAAAGGCCTTCAGAGCCTCATTGTAACGATCTTCTTGCGAATGAGCACAACTGTCACATCTCTTCTTAGAGATAAGCTGCCACCATTCCAACAAGCTTGTTTTCCGGTGCATGTTACAGTTTCAACTTATTTCCTTATTGAATAGAAAACCAATTTTACTGTATCTCTGTTATTTTGTGTTAAGCATGTTTTAATAATCTGTATTCATTTCGTTCTGCTCATAAAATAAAGATATGTGGTATCAGAGCGGTCTTCTCCTTGTCATCTTAATGCAGGTCCCCAATGAGGTCAGGGTACAAAGAATTGGGTCTCGAGTTTGTTTCTCTTGAGGACAAAAGCTCTCGCATGCCCAAACGACCTCTCATGGCAGGAGAAAACAAAGATGATGAGACATGAGATCTTTTCAAAATCTTGCTTGAGGAAGCCCTCACGCAACAGAGGAACGAGATGATGGATAGTTTTGCACAAATCCTTCGGCGGCTACCAACATGCGACGCATCTTCCTTGAGCCGAGGCGCCGCCCCATTCAAGGTACAAATCAACTTCAATATTCCTATA
>JASDQU010210580.1:16121-34854 GCA_032191745.1 Picea mariana
ATCATAACTCATACCATTACCCAACAAACAAACTTGGGTCCATTACCCAAACTTGGGGTCTCCAACTTCTCATGGCCATAACTCTCTAACTGTGAGGAATTATGTGATGTTCCACATACCACCATAAATTAAATGACAATAAATATCCATCTAGGATATTTTCCCTGACAAATTCACTTTCCTTCATCTCATTATTCCACAATTAAGCATGGGTTCTCTTACTCCACAAAGCGTCTTCCTGTGAGGGCTTTCACCATAAGGGGACCACTTTGGAGTTCATCCATATTTACTTCTTATCAAACATGAAAAAAAAATAATGAGTCATATTTAGATCAAACAATATTGGGTCCATTACCCAAACCTTTTTTCTATGGTGCTTTCTTCAAGGGTTGACATCAATGACAACCAACCTTAATCAACAATCAAGATCAAGAATCTCCCCCCAGTCGGAGAGCCTAATAGGGTCCTACGACGAGTAGAGAGGAACCTCATTGCTCTCACTCATGTAGTTCCTATGGAAAAAATCAAGTATCTCCCCCTAGTCGAAGAGGCTAATAGATTCCTACGACGAGTAGAGAGGAACCTCATCGCTCTCACACTTGCAGTTCCTATGGACAAGATCAAGGATCTCCCCCCTACTATGCGACCACATGTAGTAGGGGTGCCTCATACCTGGGTCCAGTTATTCCGATGTTTGGTGAATGCCACTGTCCACTACAATAGGGCCAATAGGCCTAGACCTTAGATAGCTTTGGACTACTTATGTGCCGAGGGCACTTTTTTACTATATTTTTGAGGGATTAAGCCCAACAATGTATACCAACTACTTTTGATGCTTTCAGGCCCACTTTGTACTCATGACACCATTTTTGAACACACACACACACACACACACACAAACACACATATATATACATCTTTCCTGTTTTATGGATGACATTTTTTACAAATTTATTTACATGTGTATGTGTGTGTTTTACTTTTTACATGTGAGAAACATGCCAATCTAAAACTTGATTAACTAGAGTATCAGTCAAATGATTAAATCTCCTAGGAACATGAATATATGTAATATAATCAAAATATCGTTCTAAGAGATGTACCCTAAAGAAACATCGGTGAAGAGTGGGATCATAAACGTAGTAAACCCCATTTAATTGGGACACAACTAGTTGAGAATCTAAATAAACCCGAAGGTGAGAAATACCATGTGACAAAGCATCACGTAGTAATTCTATCATTGCACTGTATTTGACAACATCATTGGTTGCGTCGCCTAGAAAAATACTTCTAGAAGATAGCAACTGGCCTCTAGGTGTGAAAATCACCCAAGCTATGGAAGCAAGCCTCCAAGTGTGCCAGCTAGCACCGTCCGCGAACCCAACATAAACCTCCGATTCACTTGACATATTCCGCAATGAAAAAGATAACATAAATAACTACATGTACGTAAAATGAAAAAGACACAAATGTATAAAAATCTATACATATATACAAGAAGCCACACCAAGGTGACCGACCTAAGTGTAATACTTATTAAGGTAGAGCCCATTTCTAGTCTCCTCTAAGGAATTTTCCTTGAAATCAACCAGATGGTAAGAATCCTTCTCTAAGACCTCTTTCACAATGAAAGGTCTGAACCACATGGGTTTGAACTTTCCTGCCCCTAGGGGATCTTTGTATTGGTTGTAGAACAGGACAATATCTTCTTCGGAGGAAATTCGAGGGTGAACAGACCGATCATATTGACACTTGACTCGTTTCTTATGAGCCTCGTTAGCCAAGGCTACATCATGACACTGCTCATCGATATGCTCGATATATATAAGACATTTCTCAAGGGGTGTAGTGTTGGGAAATATTTCCACTGCCAACTTTAGAGAAGGGATTTGACACTCAATAGGAAAGAATACCTCCACCCCGTAGATGAGTTGGAAAGGTGAAAAACTGATAGTAGTCTTTACATAAGTTCGATAAGCCCACAATGCTGAATATAACATCAAATTCCAATTTGACTTGGCTGGATTGATCATCCGCTGAAGAATAGGCTTGAGAGACTTATTCACAGCTTCAACCTGACCATTTGATTGTGGGTAATAGGGTGAAAATTTTTCCTAGTTAAACCCAATATTTGATGTTAATTCAGTCATCATTTTATTATGGAAGTAACTTCTATGGTCAATGAAAATCTCTTTTGGGATACCAAATCTAGCTACTATTTGATTGAAAACGAAAAGGGAAACATTTTCCCCATAATTGTTAAACATTGGCATAGCTTTGACCCACTTAGTGAAGTAGTCTACTACTACAATGATATAGCGATTCCCACTGGTAGAAGCCATGTGACTTGTAGTGAAATCAATCCCCCACTAAGTGAAAGGACCGACAACAATAACTGGGAACATAGGAGCAGGGTGTGCCCACATATTTCAACAAAATATCTGGCACAGGTGACACTTCTTGATCACCTCAACACAAACTTTGATTAATGAGGGCCAGAAGTATTCTGCATGAAGAATCTTTTGGGATGTTTCCAACCCAAACAGATGATCGCCACATGCTCCGGTGTGACAGTCATTCAAAACAATCTCTTCTTCTTCGTGAGTAAGACATCGTTGAAGAATGCAATATACACCTTGACGATACAAAGTGTCATCAAGGATGAGGTAGTTCCGCGCTTGGTGTCATATTCTTCAATTCTCATCGTGAGAAGCAGAAGCAGGGAAATTCAAAGCCTAAATATACACAAGTATATCTCCATACCAGGGGTCCAAAGATGCAATCAAAAAAATATCTCCATTAATTTGTGACTCTTCGGGAGAAATATCGCCACTTTTGACTAGCAATTCCAAGATTAACTCAATGAAGACCAAGGATTTTTTAAATTTCTCCGAAACAAAATCCAAGTCAAACTCTTAGATGATAACTATCCATCGATTCATTTTTCTGCCAATGACACGTCATGTTAGCACATATTGAAAGGGATTGACGATGACAATGAAAATGGTCTTGAGAAGTAATATATAGTGATGGAACCGTTGGACAATGTGGACGACTGCAAAAGTGACTTTATCAACATGCGAGTAGTTGAGCTTTGGTCCAACTAGGCCTTGAATAAGATAATAGATAACGTGCTCTGCGAGTGCATCATCCTCTTGTACCAAGACCATGCCGATTGTGGACTCTACGACAACCACATATAACAGGAAATCCTTGGCATAATCAGGAGGCATGAGCAGAGGGGTAGATGTTAGAGTGCATTTTAATGCATCAAAAAAGCACTGAGTTGCTTCATCCCAACATAATGAGACTCCCTTTTTTAAAAGACGCATGAACCCTTTCATAATCTTGGCATAATTAGCAACAAAACGTCGAAGAAAGTTCACTTTCTGGTGTAAACTCTGAAGCTGGGGTGTTGTTCCTGGGGGAGGCAATTGAACTATCACCTCAAAATTAAGAGGATTGACCATGATGAAACCTAATAAATGAACTGATGTCACACAAAAAGTGCACTTGTTTGGATTCAAGCGAATTCGATAATAGCAACACCACTCAAATATGAGTCATAAATGGGTGGGATGATCAGATCTCTTGCGAGAACGTGATGCTAGATCATCCAAGTACGCATCAACTATGTGTTTGAGGTCGTGAAAAGTGAACAACATGGCCTGCTGAAAAGTAGCTCCAACATTCTTTAGGCCAAAAGGCATTTTTCGATATGCGAAGGTACCCCAAGGAAAAATAAAATTCATTTTATGTTGGTCGTCAAGTTTGATTTGAATTTGATTATATCCCAAAAAACCATCCATGAAATAAAAGACTTTGTAACCCACACACTCATCGAAAATATGATCAATAAACAGGGTTGAAAAATTATCCTTTGGGAAAGCCTTGTTCAAATCGTAGAAATCCATACAAATGCGAATCGTGCCCTGCTTCTTGTTGACAGGAATCGAGTTTGATACCCATTCTGTTAATTGCATGGATTAGATGAAACCAAATTTGAGGAGTTTCTCTACCTCAACCTTTATCGTTGCTTCTTTTCGAGGATTGACCAGGCAAAGCTTCTGTTGGACCGGTTTGACATTAGGATAAGTCGTGATTTCATTTTATAAAATTCGTGGATTGATGCCTGGCATCTCCTCATAAGACCAGGAAAAAATTTCACAGAACTCCTTAAACAACTCGGTGTAAATTTTAATCTCTTCGAGGGAGAAATCCACTCCGACTAAGACATTCTCCACGATGCCAGGGGTTTTGGAGATATTGTTAGGAATTGTTGCAACAATACTTTCCATGTTTCCCTTGGCGCATATTCTATGCATAGCCACAAGGTTAATATGACAAGGGCTATCTCTATTCATGGTCATAATAAACTCTCTTGCCTCTATTCTCCTAATCTCGGGAAGAAAATAAGATTTGTGGTGAAGATCATCCCAAGGTATGTTGGGACCAATCATTACCTCCAAAATCAACTTGTTAGAGGGAAAAACTAATTCTAAAGGGTCCTGAGCAGTGAGAGAGTCTTGAGACCAAATAGGCTCGAGAACTAGATCTAGCTCTTGTGGGGGAGCTTGATCGAGGTTGGTCAAGGCTTGTTGGAAAACACCGTACACAACCTCAACAACGGATAAGGGAATGGCCATGCCAAGGTGCTCTATCCCTTCCATCAAAGCCGATGGGGAAGGTAAAATCCATGGGTCATGAAAGTATCTTTTTTTAAAATATGACACTTGAAAAATAGTAGCCTTCGGCTGGTCGGGGAAAATCGAAATAAACCTTACATCATTGGAAGGTGACATATAATCAAAAGTTCCCATCAACGACAAAAACAATCTGACACCTAGGTTGATAGTTCCTGGCTATGGGTTATCAATCATTGGGATAGTGGAAGCTCCCAATGAAGGGTTAGGATGAGTTAAGGACAACTAGTCGATGATTATAATTTGACCTTTGTGCGAAAATCATAAGACCTGAAAAACAATGGCTACAACTATGTGCATTGCACAAGTCCAACTCTGTCTGAACATAATATTATAGTCAAGAGGCGCATCGACTACTTCAACCTTGATGCACCTAGTTTTACCCTCCAATTGCATTCAGAAAGAGGGGATTATACCATGTGGTATGAACGATCGACCGTCAAAATCCATAAGCAAAGTAGTCGATGGAGACAACTCAGGCTGAACAATGGCCCTCCAACATGCCAACGACATCACGCAACCTGAGGCACCCTCATCAACCACCGTAGGGAAAATTTTCTATGTCAATGATTTTGTGGTGTATGCCACTACTATTTGAAGAGAGACATGGTGAGGAAGACAAGGTTTAAGTTTAGTTGTTTCGAAAATGATCATTCTTGAGTTACTAGGTTCTACTGCTGCCAAGGCAGACAACAATGATTTTCGCTATGAGGGGAAAATATGGAGAACCTCCAGAGAATACATTGCAAAAGGGGTCTATGCCAAATCCTCCATGATGGAGTAATTCTGAGAAACCCTCACATTTGGCTTATGAGAATCCTTCTTGAATGGACCTTTAGGGATGCGAGTCATTGTCTCTCTCATTGTTGTCAAAATTTGAAGATGAGTCAATGGGTTGGAGGCCTCTTTTCCCTTCTTAACAGATTCTGGTGTTCCGTAGTCATGAGTCTTGGTTTATAAATGAGCATCAACATTAATCATGTAAATTTTTTCGACTGAGTTTTTAGGATTAGGTGTGGGGGGTCTCTGACTTCCCCTAGTTGCGCTCGTGGATGCAAAAGCCTGAGCCATATTTTACCCTTGTTGAAAAGGGTTTGTCAACATAGTTGTTGAGAAAAATATATGAAATGATCTTACTTAAGCATTTTCAGATCTTACTTGGCCAAATCAAGATAGAAGGGAATATCACCCTATGTTTATAGCCATAAAAAGTTGTTTCCTAATCCACACGTATTGGTTACAAGTGCTTAGGATGATTTTTTTATAAATGAAAACTTGCTGAAAAATTCAATATTTATTTAATTTTCTGAATATAATAGATGCATAAATAAATGTAGAGATAGAAGTTAAAACACCAAGTCAATAATCAACACAGATGAGACATAAAGAAATCGTTTATTCCATTCCAATTTATCGAAAGACTCGTTTTATTTACAAAATTCCCTGAGGAAGTTTGGACCAAAGTCAAACTTAGATGTCCCCAATAAAAACCATACAAAAGGACTTCCGACAGAAAGTAAAAAACTGAAATTTAAAAGTTGGATCAAATTGCCACAAATTGTTTCCCACTCGACTTTACACAATATCCTTTATCAGTCATGGAATTTAATTCACAAACAAACAAGTCTACACAGAATATCAAAGATAGATCAACACCTCTGAAAAACAAGTGTTTGAATGATGTAATTCAACCCTGAATCTTTCTTTCTACATTAGGACCCTGCTATCATAAAGGAGAATTAGGATTTCAATGAATTAAAGAATGAATGAAAACTGAATTATCTCAATAAAACTCAAGAGCAGACCTTAGTATGCTTCTCCTATTATCCTCTTGTTCCTCCTTTTCCTTTTGCCTTTAAGAAATCAAAATTAGTTGAAGTAGTTAAACTACCTTTTTAGTTAAGTTAACTAAAACTCAACCAACTTTTTAGTTAAGGGGGAAACGTAATAAAATCATAATAAGGGTTTTTAATAAACAATAACTAGTAGGTGGGACCCCTTGTGACTCCCTTTAGTTATTTAACAAGCATAACACAACTAGTTAATCAATCAAACACATCCCTCCTTGTGGCTCCCATCATCACTCTCATAATTTGACAATTTATATCAATGATAATTGAAATTATATCCAAAAATATATTATCCATATATCCAAACTATAGTGTGTTGTCCAAAATCTCAGAAGTCAACTGTTCTCAACAATCAATAAATAAAAACACTCAAAACCCATATTTGTCACTCTAGGAGGCAATCTTCCCCTTGTTGTTGTTGTTTTTTTCACCCTTTGATTTCTCTAAATTTTCCTTAGGCTGTGTGGAGCCTTTGGGCCTAATCTCACTGATAACATGAGAGCAATCATCTCTCAAATGCATGTGGAATGACACGTATTTGGCAGAGTCATTTGAGGGAGAGGAGGGGGAAACAACACCTTTTGCTTTATCAGGAGCATGGTGGGCCTCGGTTTTTAACATTTTGCTTGCATGGGAAGACTGTATTGGTCAGTGGGTAGGGGTAGCTTGGACAATTTGATTAACAGGTGGAGGAGCAGGTATAGACAAGTTAGGCTATCCATGATGTTGGGAGACTTCTGGATGGACAATCTCTTGCCATCCGTTGTTTTTAGGGACTTCAGTTTGTAATGGGACATGAGGGGGAAATGGGATACCAGGGACATGTGGGGACTGGAAGGGAGGCCTTTCTGGCCTAGGTTGGACCACTCCTTGTCCAATCCAGTTAAAAAAATCCATCTTGAAATAACTGGCTTAACTCTTGAGAGTTTGCATCAAAATGTATAGAAAACCTTGGCCTTCTAGGGTCCCTGTTCCAATTTCCTCTTCCTCTGTTACCCTGACCATGGCTACCTCTACTGAAAAATCTCATTCCTGTATGCATTATTGATTAGCAACTAGTTTCTTCAACAACCATACATGACATCTCTTTAAATATGAAACAAAGTTTGGCTCAACAACACATCAGACTCATGCAATCCAATCCATAGAAATCATTTAATACTTGTCAATGAATAGGGGGGGAATAAGGGTTCTAGGATATGTGAGGGATTGTATTGAAAGAAAAGTGTTAAAATGAAGGGGAATAGATCATGATTACTGCTCAACAAATCATCAAACAATCAACTGTATCATAAATCAAAAGAATATATCACTGTAACTCATCCCTATGCCATCCTTTAACTGTTATAATATAGAGTTTAACTTAAGTATAATTTAACTTTAATAATAGGGAGTGGACAGTGAATATGGGAAGGCAAGGGGACTTGTAATGTGTGAAAAAGTGAGAGAATGGTAGGGAAAAAAACAAATACTATTCATAAAACAAATCAATTAATCCATAAAAACAACTCTGTATTCAATACAAAGGATACCAATACCAATTAAACAATTACCGTGTGTCAAAAATGTTCACTATCCCACATTCAATTTATTCAAAACTTCTCAATTAACACAGTCTATAATCACACTTAGAATCACTATGCCTTTCAATAGTCCTGTTAAGAGAATACTTGGTTTCTTTCCTTTCCTTTCCTTTCTTTTAAAACAAAATCAAAAGAAACACACAACCACATTGATCCATCTCTATCCATCATATATCACTATAAAATATCGAACACTTTCCATAATTCACAATCTCCCAAATAAAACATATGATCATGTCCCTTTTCCAAATTGAACATACTTCTAATACTTGCTTGATTTCATGCCCCTTGCATTATGTTAACTAATAAAACTTGCAATGAAACCATAATACAAAACCCGAGCTTCATCATTGGTGATGCAATTAAATAAAACATGCACAATGCCTCCATAATAGACACACAGTGAAACAACGAAATCACAATCAATAATTTCCACAATTTGCCATGATCCCGATCGAGACTAGTGAAACACACAACAATCACCAACTTGCAATTGACACCATGCTGTAAGAACACAACGATCCAAAGCATAACGAAAAAGAGGTATCCCTATGACTGTTCATTATCATTAATTCCCAATCAACCAATTTAATCAAATAAAAATGAGTTAGGTTTTCGACGCAACTTTCATAACGAAAAATAGGTAGCCCCTTGATTGTATATCATTTCTCATCCCCGATCACAACTTTCCAATCAACTCAATCAAACAAAGATGAGATGGTACTCAACACAACTATCATGACAACTCAACCAATCTATGATAATCACAAGATGCCCATTAAGAGTAAGAACAATTGGGGATGATTAAAATCAGGCTCTGTAACAATGAATACAAAGAAGTAATCAAGAGTTTCCTCAATCATCAAAAGAACAAAGAGACTGGAGGTCAAACATATCAACCAATAAGTAGAGACCCTTTGATACAAGCACGATAGAACCACAAGGATCATTATAACTCCCAGTCTGT
Organism: Picea mariana; assembly: GCA_032191745.1. Taxonomy (NCBI): domain Eukaryota; kingdom Viridiplantae; phylum Streptophyta; class Pinopsida; order Pinales; family Pinaceae; genus Picea; species Picea mariana. The sequence goes on from JASDQU010210580.1 coordinate 25,225, forward strand.
GCAATGTTGCCATAGTTCAATGACAGGTAGTGTAGGAAAATGATGCAGAGAAGAAGTAAATTTCCACTGGACAATGAAAACTACCCTAGAGCACAGAGAGGTACACTCTGTTCATTTCTCAAGGGCCGAATCAATGGATAACAATGCCAGTGGGAATGCTGGCCCTATGCATAACTTATATCACCAAACAACCATATATCTAGGCATAATGGGCACCATATAACTGACTTCTGAGATACCCTGATGCCAAGACCATAAAAATAAGCCTGCAACCATGTAATAAACCCATGACCATGACTCTGTAAAATAAACACTGACCAAAAGATAGTCTGAAAAACATACACAACAACCACATAACAACCCGAATACGATTGGACATGGTCACCCTTATAACTATGAGGAAGCGACCAAATAGGATAAGCATAGCGAAACCCTCCAACAAAACATAGAGTGATAATACTAATATCCACTTAAAAACTATAGAGATCCATCACGACTTTCACCACACAAAACAACCAATGAATGCACAACTAAAGCAACCAATTTCTTGCAAGTCGAACAACCACACAATCATTCCAGAGAGAAAAACTACGCATTTTCAAAGTTGAAAATCTCAGGAAAAACACAAACCAAAGCATTACCGAGCCATCATTTGTTCATACACAGAGCGAAATTCATGGATGGGTGAAAAGAACCATACATATAACCAATAGATTTAAAAATGGCAAGCTGAACGAGCACTTCCTTCCTAGGCTTGGATCTCAGAGCTTAACCACTAGCAAAGCGAAATGCAACAATAACCATACTAGGGTGAAAAATCAATGGGGGAAGTATGGAGTGATGTGCATTTACTGCACATCGCTTCCATCTTACTCTTCATTCAATTTTTAAGTACATGAAAAATAACAATCACTAATACATTAACCATGTCATTAATTCCAAACCATTGAAATCTGTGACCACATTGCTTGCCAAATGCACCACCCAAAAATTCGTATTAACCATTGCCAACTTCCATTCCATACCATATATCTAATGTGCTCAATATAACTCAATTGAAAATCACATAGCCACTAACCATTTGTAGTTAGGATTAATACTAACTTGTTTCCATTTTAATTGCACATAACTTCTAACATAGCATAGTATAGGGCCTTTCTTTTGGATTTTTTTTGTAAGTTTCCTTCCCATTTCTTTTGTTTTATGTTGTTACTAACATATGTCTTGTGCAAGTGTAACCAGGTAATAAATCACGGTGACATGATCAAGCATAGAACTATAATTTTATACCAATCATAACATAAAATTAAAGCTTTGAATAACAAAACATCCCATACAATGCATCATCCACCTGTCATTATGTCAAAAAATGAAACCAAGACTGCATCATCAACCATATAAGACCTTGTAAGCAGAATAGAAAGAACAACATAAAATGTGTGATATGACTATTTCCAAGCCTCTAGTCTACAAGGGGGTTCCACCTACTAGTATTATATCTTATTAGCATAGTTTAAATAATAGGCTTTAGCAATACTTTGCGGGCAAAATTCCTCGTTGCAATTTTTATCCTCAACAAACTGGTGATTCCACAGGGAAATTTGTTTCCAACAGATTAAGAACTCAGAATGTATGGTTTCACATACCGAGAACAAAAAATCTAGAAGATATAACCAGAATGATCATGCAACAGGGGGACACGAGCGAATTTAATGGAAAAATGACCAGGAATTTGGGAATAACTCATGGAAAATGTTAAGTATGAGGGGGTTTATCACTGCATGCATAATCATTCAAGAAAAATTTGCTCTTGACTTCAAGGAATTTTTTTTATGGAATTGATCTTTTAACTCTCAAATGGATGAAGAAATGGAAAGTAGAAGCCGGAGGTAACCAATTTCATCATAAGACAGCAGTGAAAGCAGATAAAAAATTCAATTCTACTTTCAAAGAGAACATCGTAACAACCATGTTAGCTTGATTGTTATTGACTTGCCTTGCAGGAGTGTCAAAGTGCCAGAATTGATCCAACATTTTATTCTTGACCAAAATCTAACTTAAAATATGAAAAGCAATAAAAGTAATAACAAAAATGGAACTACAAAATTTAAAACAACAGAAATAAAATGACAGAATTGCAAAAGAAGAAGGAAAACTACTAAAATGAAATCAAAATTGAAAATTGTTTTGAAAGAAGAATTGAAAAAGTAGTAATAAAACTACCAAAAATGAAAACATAATTAAACTAGTAATATACAGAACAATCCAAACAACATTAAACTTTTCAAGTTGGTTCCACATAGTGTTTTAAGTGAGAACTATTAGTGTTGTAGGAAAACAATCACTCTTGTAAATCTTTTAGAATGTAAGAGTTTGTACCCATGACAAAAGCGATCTTGAAAGGACCCAACCATAATTTTTGAAACTCTGAGTGTTTTCCCCTATCAACATGAGTTGAATCCCACATCAATACTTTCTCATTGACTTTAAATTTTACAGTTTTGACACTCTTGTTGAAATACTTCTTAACAGTAGGTTGTCTCCTTTTTATATTATCCAAGGAAAACATCCTTTGCTCCTATAAAGCTAGGAGTGCATTCATCCTTTTTGAAACATCAAAAGAATTTAATTCTTTGATCTGTAACATTAATATTAAGGAGGAAAGTTCCATATTAGTAGGAAGAATGGCTTCTTGACCATAAAAAAGATGGAAAGGAGTGCAACTAGTGCTCACCTTGGTGGTAGTTCGATCTACCCAAAGGGTGTAAGTGAGGAGAGTGTGCCATTGACGAGGCTTATCTTCGATGAGCCTTTTGATGATTCTCACCAGATTCTTGTTGGTAGACTCGGCCTGCCCATTTCATTGGAGATAATAAGTGGATGAGGTGAAATTGTTAACCCCGAACTTAGCTAAAAATTGGGTCAGCTTAGCAGAAATAAAAGTGGGACCATTGTCGGTGATAATTTCCAATGGAAGACCAAATCTGTAAAATATGTTATTTTAAAGAAAATAAATCACCTGATCAAATTTCAAATGTTTAAGAGGGACAACTTCAACCCATTTTGTAAAATAGTCTATGGTTGTCAAAATAACAACTTGTCTTGCTAAAGACGAAGGGTTAATAGGACCAATAAAATCCAATCCCCACTTTGAAAAAGGAAATTCCAGGAGGATAGGTTGTAACAACATGGCTAAAATGTGTTCTTTCCCAACAAATTTTTGGCACTTGTCACAAGATCTCGAAAAAACATAAGAGTCATGAAATATTGAAGGCCAATAGTATCCTTTTCTAATAATCTTGAAAGCAATGGTTTTAGCAAAAAAATGACCTCCTACGTGAATAACAGAATTTGAAGAACCATGAGTTTCTTGCAACAATTTTTGTGCTTCCTCATTGTTTACATAGTGAAGCAACATACCATCAACAGATCTTCGAAACAATAAGTCTTGTATAATGACGTATCTAGTAGATTCTAGATAGAGCCTTCTCCTTTGATGAGTGTCTAAGTTGTCTATACATATTTGGTTTTGTAAATAGTAAACCAAATTCTTATACCAAGAATGTTTAGACACAGGAATGATCTGATTATCAATGTAAAATAGTGCTGATAGGGAACTATCTTGTTCATCAATTTCTTCACTATTTTTAGCATGTTGAGCTAAGTGAAGGGATAATTCACATCCCTTGATAGTGGTAGAAGTCACGATATTTAAATCATGTTCCTAGATATTGGCAAGCCAATGTGCAAGCTTCCCTAAAAGATAAGTCCATGAGAGAAAAAACTTGACAACATGTAATCCGTGAGAGAAAAAACTTGACAACATGTAAAGGGACTTTTATCAATGTATGCTTACCTAAGATGAAGTGGCGAAACTTTTCAACAACTTTAACAAGAGAGAAAGCATGTTTCTCAATAAAAGAATATTTAAATTCATCATCAAAAAAACTTTGAATCATGTAAGCCACTGGTTTTTCATTACCTTGGTCATCACTTTGCATGAGGATAGAAAAAACTGCTTCCTCGGTGGCATAAGTATATATCGTGAATTCCTTCTCAAAACCTATCTTCGCCAAAACTGGTGCGGAATTGATTGCTTTCTTGATCCATACAAAAGCATTTTCAACATCATCTGTACAAGAAAAAGAACGATCTTGCTTAAGAAGATTATGAATTGGTTTGAACATTACAACAAAATCAAGAACAAACCTACAAATGAAGTTAATAACACCCATAAAATCTTGAACCTCCTTCTTGGAAGTGGGAGCAATTAGATTAAGGATAGCAGCAATCCTTTCAGGATCAATGCTTATTCCCGAATTAGAGACAATGTGTCCAAGGAGATTTCCCTTGGTAACGCTGAAAATAGACTTAGAAGGGTTTAGAGATATGGCAAATTTCATGCATCACATGATAACTCTTTTTAAGATGATCAAAATGATCTGATCAGTTTTTAGAGTACACAGTTAAGTCATCAAGATAGATCTGAATGATCTTGTCGATCAAATTGTCAAAATCTATTTACATAGATCTTTGAAAAGTGGCACCTGCATTAGATAAGACAAAAGGAATAAATTCATAAGAAAAGGTGCCCTAACGAGTAATAAATGTGGTTTTATATTTTTCTGCCCTGTTTACCTTGATTTGATTGTAACCAAAAAAACCATCAAGTAAGGACATCATCTGTGACCTTGCAACTTGCTGCAAAATCATTTCCATGTTAGGGAGATGAAAGTGATCTTTTATACTAGCCCAATTTAATGCACGAAAATCAATGCATAATATGATCTAACCAGTTGTTTTCCGAATGAGAACCAAATTGGAAACCCATTTAGAATACTTGACCGAAAAGATGATCCCAGATTTCAAGAGTTTTTCCAGCTCCTTCTGAATAGTTGCTTCCAGTGCAAGGTTGATAGGTCTTTGTCTTTTACTAACTGGTTTTATACCTTCCTTGATGGGAATAGCATGTTGTATAAGAGTGAGATCAAAACCATGAACATCCTCATAAGACCAAGCAAAAACATCTTGAAATTCACCAAGCAGCTTGGGAAACTTCATTTTCTCTTCATCAGAACATTGGGAACCTATTTTAACATTCTTTGGAGACTCGGGTGTTCCAATGTTCAAGGAGATGGTTTCACCCACCTTCCTTTTTAACTCCTCTTCTTTATGTTTCTCTTTATTTCACATCACTCGATGAAAATGAACTCTCTATAGGAGTCAAGCCCTTAGGAATCTTGTTATCTTCCATGGATATAATTTCCTTAGGCTTATAAGGTTCATTTTGAATGAAAGCACAGATGCTCTCATTGCTAGGGAAGACCTACCATGATTCTATATTGTCAGGGATATGTGAATGCTATAGATATTGAAAAGTACAATCAGGTCTGTGTGGTAGAAGTTGCCGATTAGGAGAGGCTTCAAAAATAGCTAACCGATCAGCCATTGAGTTCATTTCCCTCTTAACATGAGTAATGTTGAAAGATAGTAGGTTCAAGATAAGTGTCCAAAAAATTTGGGTGTATCATTTCATAAAATTGTTGCTAGGAGAGTATATCTTACATACAAGGTTCACAACAAGCTTGGAATCCCCCAAAAATGTAAGGTGACCACAACCCAAATTATAGGCGTTTTCAATGGATAACAATAAAGATTGAAATTCAATGACATTGTTTGTGAAAACAAACTCCAAACTATAAGAAAAGTTATGAATTTTCCCCACAAGAGAGTACAAGATAATTCCAGCTCCGTTCCCTTCATTAGAGCATGAACCATCAAAGTGCATGTGCCACATACCATCGTCTAAGTCGATTTGTTCCGAGGGAATGCTATCCTCCTCGGAAAAGATGGAATACACCCCTTGGTCCTCTTCGATATAATTCACATTTGGTTGTGGAACACTTTCTATGTAAGGTGAAATCCTTCCCTCTCTAAGGACTATGATGTTTTAACCATTCCAAAGAGTGGATAAGTGTGTCCTATCGAGTAAGAGGTATCCACCTATCAAAGATTTCCAATCTCTTCCTAAGATGATTGAGTAATTTCTTACGAGCATATCAATTACCTGAATATTAAGGGTTTTCCTTATTTCAGGGTGTGCGCACAAAACCAAGGTCATGTCTTTGATTTCACCTATGGTCATTTGTTGTAGAGTATTATAAGAGAGCATTATTCTAGTTTTTTCATTTGTACAAGATAATCCTAGCTCTTCCATAATAATATTAGACATTGCACTTGGGCCCAAAACACCATCAATGAGGCAACAATGGGCAATCTTATCCATAATATTACAAAAATATAAAAAGGGGGATTTTTTTATAGGGTATCTAAATTTATGTACACCTACTTTATTTACAGAGGAATACTCTTCATTTACATCTTCAGAGAGGTTGGATAGAACAAAATCTTTTCCTTCCATGAATTGTTTTATATGCCTCTGTTGTTCAGGGACGAAAACCATGTCCAAAAGGGTTGCATCTACTTTGATGTTGGCCAACTAATTTAGAATATTGTATTTGGAAGAGGGGAGAGGGGAGGTAGTTCCTTGACTGTCAGGAACCTTAGGAACCTAGATAATAGCAACTGGTGAGGATGAGCTCAGGATAGAAGAATTGTAGGGAGGATCATATTTTCCTTTTGGAGCGTAGGATTTGTTCCTAGTCTTGATGATCATGAAATCTCCTGTCTCTGCAAAATCCAGGACAACAATGGTGGTTTTTGGTCTTTTACCAAATATCTTATCTCTGGAACTGTTCTTTACCTCACATGTGGTTTCCTCATGTTCCTTGAAAAATTTACACCAACTATGAGGCATGATAGCTTTAGGCTGAAAATTATTTTTATTTGGATTTCTAAAGGGGGGTGCATAAGAGGATGAAGCCCCAGGGGTAAGAGGGGAAACATTTCCCTTTCACTCATACACTATCATACAATTATTCATGTCTTGTACAAGCTGTAATAGGGTGGACATGTCTGTCTATTTAAATGATTCTCCCTGAGGAAGACCTATTCTTTCAAGCTATTCTTCATACTCTAAACAAGTATGTAGAGCGGAACTGAGGCTATCAATGAATTTTTCCTCAATCCTATGATGGTAGGGGGAAGGTAACACATTATAATAATGCATGAAAGCGGCTTGGTTCTGAGGTCAAATGAGTTTGGGGATTTGATTGTATAACTTGGTGAAATGCACGTTGAAGGAATTGATGGTCTCACCATCTTTATAAGCAATGTTATTGTACTCCCGTAATTGCTCAGCTAGGATTTTAGATTTCCCATAGGTGGATTTGAACCAATAGACTAACTCCTCCCAAGTAGACAAAATCTTAGGGGGAAGGTCAAAGAAATCGATCTCAGCCTTTCCTTCCAGATAATTGACAAACAAGCGCATGCAAGTATCATTGTCATTGGATCCTATGTTGTGACAGGAATTAGAAAATGCCACCAGGTGTTCATTTGTAGTGACAGTGTTATTCCCCGAAAACCTAGGAATATTCTCTTTGAATTTAGGAAGTGGACGAGTACCAGGTGCTTGTTTAAGAGGAGAGGAAACATGCCACAGTGTGGTTGTAGCATCTTCTTCAAATTGAAAAAGACCATACTGTTTAATGAATTTGGTGGGGTTTGTGGTATATTGGATAGGGAATTGGTGACTATATTGTGGAAATATTGTAACTGCAAAGAGTATTCTATTTATTATTTATGTATTATTCATTATATCAATCCCCTTTTGTGGATTGATCATGTTGGGCATTGTAAATGACCAAATCCCCTTTTGCGGTCAAACCCTAATTGTAATATGCAAATTGAGAAGTCAGCCCCCAGGCAAATTAAAGTGGTTCTAACCACCCAAAAAGAGAAGTTAGCCCTGCTAGTGAAGATACACCTCCTTTCAACACCTGTTAGTTTGTATAAATAAAGGAATCCAATGCCTCATTTGTTCACTCACTCATTCGATCATCCAGAGCGCAAGTTTGGTAGTTGCAGTTGGAGAAGAAGGAAGAGAGAGAGGTGCATTACTTGGGAGAGGATATTCTCTAGTGTTTGGTTTATTGTCTTGGCATTGTATTGGATATCTATATTAAGGAAGTTTTTGCTGGGTTTTCTCCCCATGAGGGTTTCCCAAGATAAATGATGTGTCTCTTGTGATTATGTTTCTCTCAGTGATCCTTTCTATGCTATGTTTATCTAGTAAATTGAAAAGAAACCTAATAATAGCTTAAACTCTAACATGGTATCAGAGCTAAGATGAAGAGAGAATCTTTCAAAGGAAAAATAAAAATGTCACTGTTGTCGTACAAGAAAATTAGGGATTTTTATTGAAGAGGAATTTCAGCCCAAAAGTCATCTAGAAAAGTGCTCCCTAGCCCAAGGAACTCTTTGGCACCTTCAATGCACCTTTTTAATGGATAGAACTCTTGAAAAGTGAAACCCTATTTTTCACCAGTACCAGAAGTACCAAAAAACCAGAAGTACCAGGAAACCAGAAATACTAGAAAACCAGAAGTACTAGAAAACCAGAAGCACCAGTCTAGAAATCCGTTGGTCAAGTTTGAAGGGGAAAAATTTGGATTTTTTGAAATCTAACCACACCAGGTTACTCGCCTAAGCCAAGCACACCTCTTGGTAAGTTCAAAATTCAATTATGACCATTTTAAATTTTTGGTCATTTTCCTAGCTCCAGCTAAAAGATGTCTGCAAGCACTAAGCTTATTGACAAGATAGAAAGTGTGGAAAAATTATGTGCCTAGAATTATAGGATTGGACTCATTCTTGAAGAGAATGACCTAGCAAGATTCATTAAATAATATGTACCAGAACCCATCGATGTTGTAGCTAAAGAAAAACACCAAAAATACACAGTTAGGGACAAAATAATCATTGCAGATTCTATAAAAGATCACTTGATTCCTCAAGTATCATCAAAGAAGAATAAAAAATAAATGTTCAATGACATAACCAGATTATATGAATGAAAGAACATAAATCATAAGATGAGTCTAAGAACTCAACTCAAAAATACAAGGATGCAAAAAGGAGAATCAATCTAGGAATATTTCTCCAGAATATCAGAATTCAAAGAATAGATAGAAGAAATTGGAGATACTATAGATGAAGATGAACTCATAATGAAGACCCTTAATGGTCTCACAATAACTTGGGATGCATTCATCCAAACTATTTGTGCCAGAAAGGAGAAACTACAATTTGACAGTCTTTGGGAAGAATGTATTCAAGAAGAATCAAGGGTAGCTAACCGAGAAGCTTTGCTATCAAGAGATGAAGATCAAGCCCTATCTACTCAAACTAAAGGAGGAATAAATAAGTATTACTTCCAAAAGTAAAATCATGAGGAATCTCAACCCCCCAAAAAATTCATTCATAAAGAATCTCAACCAAGGAAATTCTAGAAGTTTCAGAAAGGACAAAGAAAATGAAAAGATTTCTCATCCTACCAATGTTACCATTGTGACAAGATGGGACATATTGCGAAACATTGTCCAGCTAGATGAGAATAATACAAGAAGAAAAACAAGAGGTATCATGCCCATGCAATTGAATATGAAGAGCCACCCACAAAGATGATAAAAGAACGAATTGAAGACTATGCCTTAATCTCGACCCTCT
>JASDQU010210581.1:18711-29218 GCA_032191745.1 Picea mariana
GGTGACAAAGGTACAGGCATTTGACTTCGACATAGAGTATGTCAAGGGGAAGAAGAACATTGTGGATGATGCACTATCAAGGAGACCTGTGGCTTGTTCTTTGCTAGATATTTCAGCAGATTGGAAATCCCACTTGTTAGTGGAATATTCCAAGAACAAATTTGCTTGTGAGGTGATGGATGGACAGATACAGGATGATAGGTATAGGGTCATTTACGATGTCATATTCTACAAAGATAGAGTCTACTTGGTGCCAGATTCGGGGCTCAAGAAGAATATCCTCACAACAGTTCATGATTCACCACTAGCAGGCCATTAGGGGTTCTTCAAAACCTACAGACAGATCAGGGAGAGGTTCTTATGGAAGGGCCTCAAACATGACGTTATGAGACACTTCAGTGAGTGTGTGACTTGCCAGTAGAACAAGTCATAGCATGCTCTTCGAACAGGGCTACTTCAACCACTCCCCATTCTAGAGCAGAAATGGGAGAGTATATCGATGGACTTCATCATAGGCCTACCCAAGGTCCAAGGTAAGGACTGTATCTATGTAGTGGTCGACAAATTGACCAAGTTTGCTCACTTCTATTCCATACCGACAGAGTACAACGCAGTTCAGGTAGCCAAGCTATTCTTCAGGGAGGTCTTCAAACTTCATGGGTTGCCGAGGAACATTGTCAGTGATAGGGACAGTCAGTTCATGGGGACATTCTGGAGAGAGTTATTTCGGTTGGTGGGGACAGAGCTGACACCTAGCACCAGCTATCACCCTCAGACAGATGGGAAGACCGAGATTGTTAACAAGTGGGCTGAAGGATATTTGAGGAACTATGTAGGTGGACAACATAAAACATGGGTTAAGTGGCTACATCTAGGAGATCATTTCTACAACACCACTTTCCACATGTCCATTGGTACGACACCCTTCCGAGCATTATACGGATATGGTGCTCCCACTTTGGTAGACTTGGCTTTTGGGGAGAGAAAAGCTCCCAAGGCCAAGGATTGGATCATAGAGAGTTAGAAGATTCTCAAGTTGCTGAAAGAGAACCCGCAGGCGACACATAACCGACAGAAGATGAGTGCGGAAAGGCACATGACAGAGCACAAATTTGAGGTTGGGGATTTGGTTTTCTTGAGACTCCAACCTTACAGACAATCATCTCTGAAGAAGAGTGGGGCCGAGAAGATCAAGCCCAGATTTTATGGTCCTTACAGGATCATGCGCTGAGTAGGAGAGGTTGATTATGAGTTAGAGCTTCGAGAGGGGAGCAAGATTCATAACGTGTTCCACGTATCTTGCCTCAAAATGGCAGTGGGAAAATTCATTCGCACATCAGCGGAACTTCCCCCATTAGATGAGGAGGGACAGTTGGAGCTGGTTTCGAAGGAGGTGTTGGAGTTTCGGGAGTGGAAATTGAGGAGCAGGGTCATTAGAGAGTGTTTGATCAGATGGAGAGGACTTCCAGTAGAGGATGCTACTTGGGAGAGCGAACAAGTGTTGCAACACCCTAGAATGGTATTGCTTGAGGACAAGCAATTTCGGGAAGGGAGGACTGTAATGTCCCTTTCCAAATAGTAGCTTCAGAGAGGAGGCTTAATGGTCTAAACCACCCCGTTAGACTATAGGTAGAGCCAGAAAAGGGGTAAACAAGGTTACTAGAGGTCACTCCAATCATAGGTGTTATATTCAGAAAGTGACATTGAGCTAAAAAGGGTTAAAAACGCTTTTAAGTCATTATGAGCTAAAAATAGAAGTCAACAGTGAATTAGGGTTTCAATAGTGATTTAGGGTTTTGGAAGTCAATAGTGAATTAGGGTTTGAACAAGGATTTAGGGTTTTGGAAAGCTATAAAGGAATGGTTAGCGACCTAATTCATCATTATGCAGATTATGACTTGTCATTGAGGAGAAGAGGCGCATCTCAGGAGAGATAGTTTAGTGGATTCTAGGAGGAAGACACAAGTTGGATGATTTCGGTGTTGAGAGACACACCCTAGTCACTGGGAAGATCATTAAGGTATTCCATCATTCTTCAGCAGCAGTTACATAGTGTTCAACAACAAGGGCACATTCATCCAGAGTGAGGGTGCAACTTCTGAGAGGATTTTTAGTCGACTTATCCCATCTAGGGAGAATTCCAAGATTTCCCTCCGACCCATTTGAGAGGAAGGCAAGGCGCATCTATTGCCTAGTTCCTCATTAGATTATGACAGTGGAATCAACTGGAGCACATTTTCTAGACTTGAACGTGCAACACATTTGGCGGATACATTTGGGGTTCCAGAGCGAGCATCAGACCATATTCAGGGAAACCCTTTCGACCCATTTCCCAGTAGACTATGGGGGTCATTTTGAGACACGTCTTGTCCAATTCCAATGGTGGAATCACTAGGACATATTTTTCCAGAGAAAGAGGGGTGCATTCCCCTAGGAGGATCCATCTGGGGTCTAAACTCACGAGCAGAAGGGTCTGACAGTTACCAGTACTGAGGACTAGAGCAGGGTGCATCATTTGGGATAGTTTCTAGGCCATTCCAAGAAGTATAGCTCCCAGGGTGAACTTTCCAGACTTCCAACAGTTACTGTCAGCGCTGCCATAGTCCCAACGCATCTAATGATTCCGCAGTGCTCCCATATTCTAGGTATTATCTTTTAGTTTCTTATTTGTATTCCAGATAAGATCCGTTGTTTGTTGATCTAGTCGAGTATTGTCAGTTTATTCAGCTGCATTCGACCATTTCGTAATCCACAGAGATATCATAATACAAACTTTGCAGTCCTTTGTCGCATTTATTATTTGTATGATCATTTATATGCCGTAAACGATTAATCCTACACACACATTAGCAACGTTTCCTAGACTAGCCAAGTTAGGAACATTACAAGAAACATCATTGTTATAGAATCCGCAGTTTTCAATGTCACTTAGAAGTTGAGGTTTTATGCACATGAGGTATTGAGTCTAAACTTTAATGGGGCAACAAAGTCAATGTAGTTTCAAAACTGTAGTAGAGAATTCAAGCCTCATAAAAATTCCAGCTAGATTCAAACAATCACATTTTCTTTTTGGGTGTTGAGACAATTTATCTATAAGACTCATAAACAATAGGCTCACGAGAGGATACATTGGAGTGACTTTAGACTAACTGAGAATTCTAGGTCATGTAATACGAAGCTCAAAATATTTCAGGGAAACTACATGCAATCACAACCTTTATGGGTGATAGAATTGCAAGCTCAAAATCCGAAATCTTATCTTGCTAAGAATTACACATGCTAACTATTCTTAAGAGAAGATGTTCGAACCCATAATTGTTTGATATGATAGTTTTAGTCCTATATTGTATTTTTATAGGTAAATAACACATGAAAAGATCCATAAAAGAAAATAGTTTAACAATAATTAAGTTTTCCCATAAATTGTGTTAATCCCGAGATTGTTTGTGGTTCCACAAACAATGTCAAAGCATCTCAGAATAAATAAATTTTGACTTTATAAATCCTTTCGACCTTAAATATAAATGAAAACTTCAATAACTCAAAGACAAAAAAAGAAAGGCATGATCTGATTAACTAAATCAATTTTAAATCATAAGTAGAGATGGCAGAATAAGGATAAACAAAATTGAAAAGAGAACCACGTATCCAAGGTTGATAAGTCTGATTTTCCCTTCAATAGAAGAAGAAAAACAAAAAATTCATTTGATATTGTGTTTTAATATGAGCAATTGCAAATCGAAATACATGTCTTGTTTTACTCATAGTAAAATAGAGGAAATACCATACCATGATTGATGCTTTAAAGTTATTGCAACTGAATTGCAATACTTACAACATAAATGCGTTTAACTGAAGTTATAGCATGAGTGGACAACATATGAAACAAATCACATGAAATAACACAATTTAGTAAACCAGATCTCATAATCTCTCTTATTTATGAAAAATATTTTTATTTTAAAAGTCTCCACTTACATCTAAAGCCAAAAAGTCCTTTTCATTTACCACATGTATATATTTATACAATTCTTTCTGTAACCAAAAAAATGGCTAGAACCCAAGTTTCTAGCCTCTATACAACTCACTAGTACTAAAATAAAAGTAATTACATCAAAATGGGAAAACCCCTAAAACTTAGCTAATTCTATCTCGATTCTCGAAACTAAATATTACGAAGCAACATGATTTGTACATTTGCCCAATCTCTAGAAATTTCTTTGTTGGCCATTTCATGACTTGTCTCCCATCTGCTTGCTTGTAGACACTTGTGCTTCTAGCCGATCCTTGCACTAAGCATGTATTTTTAATAATACAACTATGAATTTAGGAATCTCCAAACATGCATTAAATTCAAAGCTGTAAACTTTTCTATGGACCAAAGGTAAACTTTGTTGAATTCTGAGTGCAAATTGCTTGGTATTTTGACACTGTAAACTTTGTTCCATGAAGGATTGATTTAAAAGTTGAAAATTTATCTGATTCACCTGCATGATCATTTATTTATTCTTTTCTCTGCTCTTCTCCAAATTACTCATCTTTTCCTTTACATTTATTGTTTCAATGAAAGAATGGAAATCCCCAAGGTCAATTTCATTTATTTCAACATCTACTGCTAGTAAGGAATTTATACATGCAACTTTTACCTCCCTGGCCAATCTTTTGCTTTCCTCCAAATTGAACTCCCATTTTTTCGGTGCCATTTCTCCTCTTAATTGTTCTAATTTTGGGAATTGAACAATGCCATGTATAGTAACATTATGCTTCCAAGACAAAAATTCTTGAAATTTGTGCTGAGCTGATACTAACTCTTTTTCTCTATCAGAAATAAATTTCAATGAATCATTGATGATAAGATATTTCTTCTAAATGATTTCCAAGTTTTTATAGGAGCTTTCCTGAGCTAATTTCAGTTCATTATTAATCTCCAAAGCCTGTTTCTGGAAAGAAGGAACATCTATAAGAACGTTTTTAACCCATGTTTTCAATTGATTAATCTATTCTTCTTTTTGAGAAAGAGTGTCCTTCAACGTTTATTGTATTTGATAACCCCCTCTCTTCAACTTTTCCTCCAATTCTTTCATTTGTTGTTGACATTTTTTTTGAACTTGAGTTACCCTAGAATTGACTTGCTTTTCAATATCTACATCTTTCTGCTTTAGTATTTATTGTAGTTGACTAATTTGATAATCCCTCTCATCATGATACGTATTCAAAACATTTATTGACCATTGATTTGCTGCTGCAAAAACCCCTAAAGTCTCCGCCATATTCTTTGCAAATTCTTGATTATTTTTCCCTTGTCCATCATATATGATCCTTTGCCTCATTTTCATTGAACCATATTTTTTCTAAATTTTTCCTTGAACAATAGCTTTTCTTTTCTTGCCGAAGAAAAAATTTGCAGGAGGCATCTCCTCTGGTTCTATAGGGGTTAAGTCATTAACATAAGCTACTTCATAACCTTGTGCTCTAGAAATATAAGTTGTAGGAGTCATTGATAAGATAGGAGATCCAATAGCACTACGCTTATCCTAAGATTGAATACTATTTATAGGAGTATTAATGCCATAAATAATTGATGGAGAAGTATTCTCAGGTACTGTTGTCTCAGTAGTAGGTTTATTGTGTTGTTGAAACATCTGTGTAAATATGGCCCATTGCTCTGTAAAACTCCTTTCATTCTAAGCCTTGGATTGTTCTACCTCTGATGGATCATTAGTTGGCTCTTCTGATGATGTTGATGTTTTTGCACTTGTATTAGTTTGGCTCTGCTCTTTAAGATTTAAACCCTGTGACAAGTCTTTAATTAGGTTTCCATTGTGAGTAGGAATATGTTCCTTTGTTATATCACCAAATGTTTCTCCAAAGTTTAGTTGTTGAATAATACCTGGAAAACAAATTCTTCTATGGCTTTGAAACTTTTAAAAGTATGAACGTTCTTGTTCAGAAAGTATTTGAATTCAATCCAAAACCTGATCATAATAAGTGACATTTTTGAAAATATCATCATAAGTAGAATCTTCATGCAAATACTTCTTTGYTGCAATTTGAACACAATGATTTTCAACCACTTTAATTGGGTCATGCATTTTAAACTCTATAGAAGACAKGTTGATGTCTTCTAAATATTGGTCTTCAACTCTAGCATGCCCAAAATCCAATAGAGTATAGATACCAAYATGAAKAGGATAAGGTGGTCATAGTATTTTCTGTGTATTATTTAACTCCTTAGCTATCCTTGTACCAACTTTTTGATAAGCCACTTCACTGCAGACTAATATGTCAGGTAGGAATCTTGGTAATGCATGAGGGGATGTATAACAAGCAAAGACCCTGGTATAGGAAAAAAATTCTTCAATGTATTAGYCTGCAATCTTGTTTAGRTTTTTATTGATCTGGCAATAAATCCGAGGAGGAGGATAGCCATATAACACTTCATGAATTGGAACAATGAAATTATGACATATCTCATAAAAGTGTTATTTTGCATTTTCTTCCCATAACTTGTCATGATAAATATGAATAGGATCAGATGAATTTGGTGACCAATTCCAATTCATGAGAGGGAAATGAGTTTTTAAACATATGGAATCTAAGTTATACGCAGAAATTTAAAAGGGAGTATGTTCTCCTTTTGATTGTAGGGTTTTATAGTTTTCAATATTCTCTGTCAAATTATCTGACAACAATTTTTCCCAATTGAAAGAAAAACCCTCTACAACCTCATGCATGATTGGGACCCATTCTACACTAAAATGTGCAGGATCCTTCTTACCAAATAGCCTACATAACATCATGGTCATGTACATAACATGTGCATCACAAGAGGAAGTAGAATATATACCATGGCTATCTACCTTGAGTTTGCTTTTGTCGCCCCACCATTCTCTAACAATATCATGCATGTTTACATCATATTGAGTGCATTCTTTCTCTTTAAATACCTAAACAAATTGAGCATTATATGTATACTTTGGGTTTTTTGAGAGTTTATACATTACTCGAAAATCATCTGGCCTGAAGGATCCAACAATAACTTGTTGATGATTATAAATGGTCCTAGTAAATCAACATTCTCTAAAGCCCATCGAACCATGTCTGTATAAGGTAACAGTCTTGGCCTTGGTGTAGTTTTGTGCAATATTGATTGAACGACGTTCTTATAGTCATTTGGTGGCACATATTCTTCATCCCTTTCATCTTTTGAAGCTAGAGACTCCTAAAATTCAAAAATCATGTACACCTATGCCCACGCCTTAGTATTGTATGTAAGTCTGGCAGTGGTATCCGACAAAATATCAGAATTTGGGTTCGACTCCTCCACATGCGTTAGTTTATTTCCTTTTCGTGGTGCCAAGAATTCTGGTTTAACAACTGTTCTCTCTACAAACAAAGATGTTATGAGTGTGAATTCAAGGGCAAATGGAAATTGAAATCAGTTTGAAAATGAAAATACAATCTTCGTTAATATGTAATTAACTATTTCACATGCAAATGACATAGTTTAATCAATTAAAGATGGCGCATTGATTACTTAACGGTGCACTATTTTCCCAAAATACGGATTAATTACCTTTAATGACCACCATAAACCTTAATTGTCGGCTCCTCGGGCTTCGGGTTTATCATATGAGAAAGGTCAAACATATTGAAAGCAAAGATTCCGGTATGACATCATAATTATAAATAATTAATGATAATATTTTTTTTTATCAATATAATCCCTATTTAATTTTTAATCACCAGGCTTCGAGATGTTGGGTGTATTGGATAGAAGAAATAAAACATCCCAAGAACCTAGAACCCGATGATGATGTGGCAGAATGATGTCACATATGATAACGTGGGACTCAAAGTACATATGACACATGTTATCCAAAGATAAGTGTATTATGAGTCCAGAAATGCTAAAAATGAATTTCATGTGTCACCACAAGGCACTAATGTTAGGTGGCATAGGACACGTCGACAAACATATGATAATGAATTAAAACAAGATTAGGGATTAATAAAGGTTATTTAAACCTTGATTATGAGTTAACTGCATATTAACTTAATTGTCAGATATTGGATTTCAGAATATAAGAGATCTGAAGAACTTAAAGAAAACCATCTCGAAGCCCGACAAGGAACTTTCTGTGATAGAATTATGATGAAAGGAAACATAACCCTCAAAATGTAACCATGACTCTCTGGATTTCGGTCTTTGAGATATTTAAATAAACAAGAACACCATCATCCTGAAATCCGAAATGGAACCATGAATGGAATCAAAATAATGCGCAACTTTATAGTCCCGAAATTTCGTTGGCCATTGATTTCTCACAACGTTCGACAGTCAGAAGAGAGCAAATCTGTTCGGTTTTCAGAATTAAATTTGTCCACTAGGACTCTGCAAAACCAACACTTCAAAGATTTCCTGATCAAATACTAAACACTTTAATCAAATAAACAATACAATCAATATTTTCAAAACTATTATAGACTTAATTTCACCCCGAAACAAAAACATGTACAAGTTAAACATGTAAAATCTTGAAATTATATTCACTGCTAGTGAAAATAACAATTATCCTTCATAAAAGCTAAAATAGACAATTATAACAAAAAGAAACCTATAATAAAAAGAAATTAAGAAATATATACAAATATTTACAACAAAGAGTCGTTCAATTGTCACTAGACAAACGAAGATTTCTTGGTCTAAATTAGCCATCATAAGCTTCTTTACAACAATTCCTCAGTCTCTTACAACAAAAATGTTGTGGAACTTGCAGTAAAGAAACTCATAAAGGTTAATTAACAGGGCACATAAAAACTACAATGATCTTCTGAGTTTCATTCTATATAAATAGAACATAAATAATTGTTATCAATCATTGCAATTAGATACGAGACCTTTCAAATATGTCTTAAAATCTTTACTGAGATAATTCCCTGAAAATTAGATATGTGATTTGATTGACTAACCATTTTATTTACTGTGAAAGGATTTTCTAATAATGATTTCCTTTTGAAAGAACTTACATGATAATAATTATTATTAAAAACCATCATGTCAGTTCCTTTTTGGATGCAAATTAGAAATCTCTCATCAAAAAGTTATTTATGACAACTAATAAATCATAATTTGATATTTTTCTATTTACAAATTCTAAAATTGTAACAACATTAGGCTCCATTTGGGGATAATGGATCCTTGTGAGGCGCTAAGAACAATAGACCTAGTGCCTTTTATTGGGCCACAGAGTCATTATTTTGCAAACTTAAAACTAAAACTTGTTCATGAAAATAAAAACACATTTTTCACTTGTTAAATGTAAATCTCATATCAAAATCATTAGAACTATTGACAATCTAACCTTAAATCATGTTGTATTCTAAATTTCAAGCAGGCTAATGAAGAATTCCTCTATCAAAGTTTACACATGCACTGTGTAAGGTAATTATCAAAGTAAGGCTAAGATATTAAAGGTCAAACTGATAATTGTCATTTCTCAAGATTACAACCATTTCATTCATTTTTTAATAAGAACTCATTTGGATACAATACATAGAATTTTGAAAAGGATTAATAACATGGTTTATAAAGAAGTGTAGTTAAAACTCATGATAGTCATCACAAACATTGCTTCACTGCCATCCAGGCGTCCATAGCCATAGTGAAGGTGTTTACATTCCCCAATCATGAATTAAATTTCACCATAACTTTTAGTTTCATTGAGATGAGGGAAATCATATAATGAATTTCCTTTCATCATGTCATTTTGGACAAGATGGGGGAATTCAATTTTCTGAATTTCCTTTCACCATCTGTCTTTGATACTTTACTTATTGTTTTAGGATGGGGGAAATCAATGTGTTTTAAAACACTCTAGGATGATGACTATTAAAAGTAAATGATAATGTAGAACTAACTACAAGGTAAGATAACCCTGAGATAA
Source organism: Picea mariana (assembly GCA_032191745.1). Classification (NCBI taxonomy): domain Eukaryota; kingdom Viridiplantae; phylum Streptophyta; class Pinopsida; order Pinales; family Pinaceae; genus Picea; species Picea mariana. The sequence goes on from JASDQU010210581.1 coordinate 28,659, forward strand.
ATAACTCCTCAAAACTAACTATATCTTTTCCTATGAGAAGATAAATATATATTTATTTCATTTACTTTCTTGAGAAGAATATCAGTTATCTTTTAATATAAAAGCACAAAATTTCAAAGAGATTACCCTAAACATGTCATTTCATCAAAGATAAAGAATCAAATAGTATTTTCACCATACTTGTAAAAATGGCATGTTAAAGTTCGCCTATCAACTAATTCCACTATTTCTATAGAGATCAATAATAAAGGTGAGTGAAAAATGGTTTGAGCCCTCTTTATTTAAGTTTAAAACCTAGCAAACTAAAAAGAAATACACAAATTTGAGCTTAATTATATACAATTAGCAACCTAACAGTTACTTAATTTCATTCATTTTGACTGAAAAATTAAACCAATTTTCACAATCAAACAAAACTTAAACTTTTCAAATTTTTGAAAAAATTTAAAGAATAAATCACTCACAAAAACCTTAATTAAATCAAAATTTATATAATGAGTTCTTAATTCAACCAAGACCAAAACTGAAAATAAATTGCCAATGTCAATCCAATACAAACT
>JASDQU010210582.1:4438-17962 GCA_032191745.1 Picea mariana
AGGTTCTTCTCTCGGCAGTACGAGGCAATTAGAATACACTCCCAGGGAGGAACCGATCATTAAAACTTAAACTAAGAAGGCATTCATTCAACCCCCAGTTTTTGGTGATACAGAAGTGACCACTGGATACAAAATAATGCTCCCACAGTGGGGAGATCTATTCAACAGAATCAACACAGAGGATTACCTAGAGTTTATCCCACAAAATGACCTGGATGTAAGGGTGCTCGATGACCAAGTTTTCCCGAACATTTAGTGTTTGTGCTTGCACATGGTAGCCTATCAAACTCCAGTTTTCCCATGCATCGAAACCCTGAGTTGGTTAATTAATCACAAAGACACACATAAATGCTTGATCAATGATGAGAATGGTGGGTGTGTCAGATTTTTTCTCCCAACAGAATTCCAGAAGTACTACAAGCTCAGAGACCCAGAGGAGCGACTGAACGCAGACTTCGTGGTGAATTTTTATGAATTCCACGATACCAGTTGATTGATGGCATCATGGTGGAAGGAGGAAAAAAAAATTACAAACCATAGCAATGGTTGGTATGGGACAATGAACTTGAGGGATCCATATATCTACTTGATGGATCTCATTTGCCGATTATATAGGGAAAGGGATTGTGCCAAGTTCTTGGAGGCATGGATGCCTCTGGCATACACTATGGCTATTTTGGGGAGTAGTTTCAACTGGGGAGCAATCATCTCCAAGCAATTGAGCACCAATGTATTGCAGGCTTAGACGTTGAAAGAAGGAGAAGCTCCCGCTTTTCACATGGCCTTGTACCTGCTAGATGTAATCTGCACGAGGAATGTCTTCACCGGTATGAATTTAAGTCAGAATGTTGCAGAACTGTCTGTTCATGTCTACTTCAACATCATATGGGATAACAACTACAAAAAATATGATGCCCTTATTTATGATGAATTCATCGCCATGATTTATTTCATTATATTTAAAAAGGAATGCCCAAGGATGTCTGTAGCAGCCAAGAAAATGATCTTGAAGGTAGGCCAATAGTATCTAGATGAACACACAAGCTATATCAGGGTGTTCGAGGCCACCAGAGCACCACATTTTCTCCCTACTCAAGTCCCAGACCGGCTCATTGTAGGAGAAATTTGTTATCAGACTATCCTGTAGGGCTATAACGCCACTTTGGTTAAGGAAAAGAAGCAAGCATTTATACCCTACGACTTCCATGTGGGGTTTTATATAGTGACGGACACTGCTCAAGCTAAACAAGAGGGTTTGAGTCAGCTTGAATTCAGGCTCTCGACAAGCCGATTTCACAAGCATGACCCTAAAGGCCTTGTCCTCCAACATGCGTCACAAGTCTCTTCATGTTGGCCATACACGCATGACATGTTCAAGGATGATATTTTTACAGAATGTGCTCTGGATTGGGAGGAGGTATTACAAAGGAAAGCTAACCCGAACATGACCAGTTTCAAAGCTATGAGCATGGATGAGCATGTCGAAACAATAGAGAAGTTGGCTCAAGAAGCTCTCAGGGTTAGGGAAGAAATCAGAGCAGGAGAAACCAAAGAGGCACAAAGGAGAGGGTTGTTGTTACTAGAATGAGCCCAGAGAGTCCTTGACCAACTCGAGAATGACCCTCAAATCATAGAAATGATGAGGATCCCCTCAGATGACCCAATTACAATAAAAGAGGATCCAAATGGCTCAGAGTCAATACAACTAGAGGAAATCACCGGTCTGGAAAACCCCAGAGTTCCATCACCACATATTAGAGCACCGATGACCATTCTAACCCAGTTTGAAATCCCAAGAACACTAGAAGAAACAAGTGTGCCAAATACCATGTTTGATCTAATAACCATCTATGACGATGAGGAGAGTTCGAAGGTATCACTGGCAACTCCGATACCGATTACAGAGGAGAAGGAACCTGATAAAACATCTTCTCTAAGTCTCGATGCATCAGTTCAAAACCCTCTACAAGATGACCATGAGGTTGAAAGTGTCTTAGACACGGAGTTTCTCGACCTATCAGAGACCCCAAAAGACAACATCAGAGAGGAGATAGGATCGGGTGGACAGAAAGAGGAAGTGCAACAACAAGATATTGACACTTCAACAGTCGATTATCAAGTAAGTACTGAACCTATCGTCGATTCTTTAATTTTGGTCGATACCTCACCAGCCGATGAACACTAAACAGAGATTGAACCATTAGAGAATATGAAAGAAGTACATGAACCAATCCTAGAACAAATACACACAATAGGGAGCCCGAGAAACACTCTAACCTGGGGAGAACAAAAAATCCCTGATCCTGTTGATGAGGTCATCGATATACATGCTATCTCTTATGAAAGGAAGAGGAAAGCTATCATGAAAAGGACCACCAAGAAGAGAAGACTTACGTTGGATAGCTCGATTCTCATCACCATGGAGGAGAAGCTTCTTAGTACAGAACATGAAAAGACGTCTGAGATAATCGATGTAGGGATGGCTATCACAGATGCCACATTGGATCGAGTAAGGCGAGATGAAAAGGAATTGGCCACTGCACTAAAGGAGCTAGATCATCTATGCCATTTGGAAAAATACTATCAAGACTCAACACAGGCCACAATGTTTATGAAGAGTGAGTTCCAAGACACTTATGGAAAGTTCACAAGTGAAAGACATCTTTTCACTGTAGGTATAACTGATTTCCAAGAAGATACCCTTATGGAATTGACAACCTGCCAGGATATGGATCGGTGGTATGAAAAAGCATACCAGGTGGTAGAAAGAATTGATTACATCAACGCATTGCAAAAGGTCCGAGACGGAGAGGAGCATGGTATTCAAGTGCTAAGGGATAACAACATCTCTCGAATCAGGAAAGCATTTGAATACTAGAAGTATGGCCCAAGAAACTCAGCGAGAGATACAAAAGAAGTAGGCAGAGTGCGAAAAAGTTTGGGAAAAGATCAATCGGGAGATGAAAGGCATCGACCTCCCAGAATTTGGCTCACCCGAAGACTTTGTCGATCTACATGACATAGTCAAGCTACATGCAGAACAAGACTCAACATGGGAAACAAAGATCACATAGGTGGCGAGCATGGCATCGGGTCAAATACAACACTTTATGGAACATCCGATCAAGGCTCCTGAATTTCTGCAATGGTTGAGTGCCAATATTATAAAATACAGAGAACAGGTAGTGGAAGTGAAATAAATCATTTCAGCCCCGATGGATCAACACAGGTTCCCATATGCCAACACATGCGAGGACCTCTTCATCAAGTGGTTAGAATATGAGAAGAGTCATCCACTCTAGTAGAACCATGAGATGATTCTCAAAGAACAAAGAAATCAAGCGCCACGTGGTGATATTTTGTTTTACTTAACTTAAACTTGTAGCAACTATTTTTAGTTAATGATTCTTTATAAATAAGAGGATTGACCTTTTAGAAAGGGTCGATGGTTTTGGGGAAAAGACCATCTTTTTGGAATTATAAAGAACTATTCTTGAACAACCTTAATTGAGAAGTCATGTTTAGGACCAGAGACAAAATTTTGTTTTTCATCAAAGGCGCTATGTGATTGGATTAAGGAGGAATTACTTCCAAATTTTATTTGAGTAATTGATGTTGTAATGAGTAAGAGTTTCTGAATCTATTGATAAGTTATCTGTTTCAATATTTTTTTAGTTCTTTTGTTCTTAATGATGGAAAGAAAAATCATTTTGTTAATGTGTGATTAATGTTAGAGCTAAGGAAACTATTTGTCTTGCAATCATCTTATTACATGTGTATTTTTCTTACGATAATTGTATCTCAATCAATGATGAAATACCAACAAGTTAACGTATTAGTACTAGGATTGTAATAGGTGTGAATATCTTTGTCTGCATGCTTGAGCACAAGGGTTATCCCAAGCTCAACCTTCTTCAATAGTTAAGAATCCCTTCTACCAGTTGGTTAATACCAACACATCTCATTTTATCAGACTCATATAATAAAAGAAAAGACAAAAAAGAAACTTTTAAACTGAAGGAGGAATTTTCATAAGAAGATATCCTATCAATCACCAAGTAAAGCCTATTGATAAATTAGCTAGATCGAAAGATCTGGAGAACCATTCCACCATCAAACGCTGCATAGTCTAATTGGGCCTCTAAGGCGGGTTTGGTTCCTGCTATTGAGTTAAAGGGATCTCAGACCCCTCAACACATAGTGAGGGACAAACCTGCATACAAAATTGATCTTTCCAAAGAATGATTGAAATCCTTTCTTAGATGATTGGGGGTTGAGTTCATTTATAGATTTAAATCTTTCTGGATCTATATAGATTCCTTCCTTGGACACAATATGACCCAATAGTTTGCCTTGAGTTGCAACAAATAAACATTTCTTTGGATTTAAGGAAACACCATATTATCTACACCTGTCAAAAAATTTCCTTAGGTGATGAATGTGATCACTCCTTGTTTTTGAGTGTATTGTTAAGTCAACTTGATAATCCACCACGAATTTTCCCATCAACCCCTCAAATGCATGATCCATAGCCCTCTGAAATGTAGCTCCTACATTTTTTAAACCAAAGGGCATCTGAGCATATGCATATGTCTCCCAAGGTGTTATAAAAGTCATCTTTTCTTTGTCTTCTTCAACAACTAGGACTTGATTATACCCAAAAAAACCATCTAACATGGACATGCAGGCTGTTCCCATGACTTGTTGGAGAAGAAACTCCATGTTAGGAAAAGGATAATTATCCTTTACACTTGATTTGTTAAGATCCATGAAATCTACACACATTCGGATCTCCCCAGTCTTTTTTCTTACGATCACAGGGTTTGAAATCCAATCAGAATGTCTAATGGGGTATATTATTCCAGCCTTCTTTAATTTCTCCAATTCAACCTTTACCAATGGATTTAATTTGGGGTTCATTATCCTTATCTTATGCTTGACAATCTTTGCCCTTTCTCTAAAGGGAATAATATGTTGAAATATTGTTTTATCATATGCCTTCAAATCATCATAACTCAGTGCAAAGACATGGATAGATTCTTTAAACAATGTGACATATTGATCAACTTCTTGTGCAATCAACTCCCAAATTGACGTATTTTTGGGAACTATCAGTTCCAATATTATTTTTTCTTGTTTCTTGGACCTTTACGAGCGATGATTTTTCCAGGAGGTTTTATCATGATAGTCTCTTGTAAAAAGAGACTCATATTGAATACAATTCCTCACGAGAAGAGTTATGTGATTGTCCTCGTCTTCATCCTCATTCATCAAAAAAATTTCCAATTCTTCATCAATCTCAAATACTTGTAAATAATCCTGATTATTAGGTACAGAAGGTCAGAATATTCTTTTTACTTGAAAATATGTTTTGCTATGAACATCATCTGGGTTTAACAGTGAGGCCGCCAAAGCTATTGAATCTGCCTTCTAATTTTTGTCCCTTGGGATGAAAGAAATGTTGAAAGAGATGAAGGCTTCCATCAATTCATTTAATCTTTTGAAATATAACTTGAGTATTTATTTTTTAATCTTATATCTCTGGGTAACTTGATTTATTACCAGCTTAGAGTCTCCAGTCACAATTAGATTTTCTATCTTCATTTATTGTGCGTGTTGGACACACCAACTACACTGAGAGGGGGGGGGGTGAATAGTGTAGGGCTCTTTTTCAAAACATCCCCTTCACAAAACTCCTTAGTTAGCAATCACAATTTACTCATTACTTATTGCTATCATTCATAATCAGTTAAGTGTGAACATGCATCAACAACATATATCAACTACATATATCATCAATAATTCATCACCACAAGGAACACAAAGAACACAAGATGTATGTACAATTTTATTTTTATTACAGACTACAGTCCTTGGGTTGTCAACAACAACTGAATAGAGTACAACTCTACAAGAGAACCAACTCTATAATGCAAGACTCAACTTACACCCTCAGCACCAACTGAGATGAGGCAACAATCCTCAACAGATATCAATCTATTAACATGTATGCAACCTGTCGATAGTGTAACACGCGTATGTACACACCCTACTAGTAGTACAGATCACATATGTACACGGCCGATCTGTACTACAACTTGCGTATCACTTCTGAGTTACTTAGGGTTTTCTCTTCAAGATAGACTCAGATCCTCTACAACCTTCAATCACATTCTCTTTTGTATTTCACTGTCTGATCTGAACCATAACCAGTCACAACACTTCCAAGCTCTCCAACAACTTACTCATGCTTCTCAACCATACAATACGAATTCTACTCAATCATGTATTATCAAACAATATAATATATCAATCATATCAGTACTGAATCGTAAGAGTGTTGCTCACTCCATCAACCAACACAAACCAAATCACAATAGCCATACCAAGAATGCCTTAAGCATTCACCACACAACAAGCAAGAGTATCCATCAAGACAACAATGTAACCATACCAGAGTTTCTATGGAAGATATGAGCCCATAGAATGCAGATATGGAACCTGCTTTAGTCTTCAAGAACCTAGCACCATCTCACACACAAGTCTTCATAACTTTATCCATTGTACGTGCTCTATCCTCATTCAGCACGCGTATGTACGTGCCCTGGCTCACTACAGCCCGTGTATACCTCAGAAACTAGGGTATTTGAACTTCTGAAACTTTTTCCATCATGATCTCAGACTTACTGAAACTTTGATGCATCCATGAGATTCTCCAGATCTCCTCTCTCTCAGAATAGATCTTCAATACATGCTCAAGAGATTGCAATTTACAAGATACCCTTGCCTCTTATTTATACTCTCCAAGTAGTTTCCTTTGAAGCAACTTCTATGTCACTTGGCCCACATAGCCACTTATGTTCAACTTTGCCCAATTTTCCACTTGTCCTATATATCCAATAGACACTTGACCATTTAACCCTCTTTCCATATTTTAGGGTTAACCTTCTCATAACTACTTTCCGTAAATAGAAAGTTCTCCATTTATTTGATTATTTAAATAATCCTCCTTGACTTTGTCACTTTACTTTATTATTTAAATTATCACTTCAATTTATTTAAATAATATCTTATTTGTAGGCATTTTGACTTCTTTGACCTTTTGGGGCTTCAAGCCATTATATGAGGGTCCTCCAACTTCATAAGGCCATAACCCTCAAACCGTGAGGAGTTATGTGGTGTTCCACATACCACCAGAAATGGTAGGACAAGAACTATCCATATCGGATAGTTTCACTGACAAATCCACTGATGTTAATCTCATTATTCCACTATTAAGCCTAGGTTCTCTAACCATACTTCTAGGATAACTGCAAAGCATCTTCCCATGAGGGATTTCACCATAAGGGAACCACTTTGGAGTTCATTCATTTGTAATATTTATTAACCATGATAAGATAATAATGAGTCATATTTACATCAATCCAACTATGCATCATATATCAAAGAAACCATATCGATCCATCTTCACCATATCGATCCATCTTCATCATATCAATGACAACTCATTGATCCATCTTTATCTATGCATCATATCAATGACAACTCATTGATCCATCTTCATAATCATATGACTATGATTCTACTTGACATCTATCCATTCACATCAAGGACAATACATGTTACATTAGTATGCTAAGACATTGTTCCTTTGACATCAATCAATCAATCCTTTGACATAAATAAATCAATCCTTTGACATCAATCAATCATTTGACATCAATCCATTGACATCAATTAATCAATCCTTTGGCATCAATGACAACATGATCCAACAATATCGCCCTTTGGCATTGATGGAAATACCAACATTGATGTCAACACCAATCATTGATGTCAACATTGTAGACAAGGCATTGCTCTACATCAATAGTCATCAATCACATCAATGTGACTATCTCTCCCCCTTTGACATCAATGGAAAAGGGTAGTTCTCTCCTTGGGGCCGCTCCCCTTGCCTAAACTCTCCTTGGGGATGCTCCCCCTTCTTGAATGACTTTGATATTCCTCCAAATAATCTCTCACTTTTTGAATAAGGGATATCACTCTGATGTAATGCTGAAGATACATTGCTCATGCTCCCCCTGTGACCGTTGCTCCCACTAGAACTATTCCTATGTGCCCTTTCTTCAAATATAGAGCTATTTTACCAAGTATGCATCTGATAAATATCTCTTCCTAGAATCATGGGAAGAGGAATGACTCCCCCTATGAGTATGTCTCCCCCTATCTTCTCTGCAATATGAACACTATGCTTCTGCTGCAAATGCTATTGCTCAATCGGATCATAGATCAACCACTCTTTCTATGATGATCCTTGGACTTGTCCATGCATCAAACTCGTGCCATAACAAATATCATGAAACAAAAGATATGTCAACAATGAAATAGAGAATCATGAATAAAAATATCAACCTAGTACATCATGTACCAAATTGTGTGATCACCATGCACAACACTCATGTTCATCAACCATGTACATCAACACCATACAATGTGTCAAAAGATATCATCAATGGAATGTATCAACCATATGCCTCAACCATGTGCCACAAACAAGTGTCATATCACCAATGATATGCCTCTACCATGAACCAAGTGCCACAACCATCAAATGTCTCATGTATCAAGGTATATGTTAATCAAGTAATACCAATGGTGTACTTTTAGCGAAGTACTATCATCCAAACATATACCATCCATGAGTGTACCATTATGCACTAAACATGCATCGCCACTTGTACCAAAAAATTACACCAACCATGCACAAATACCACTCCAAGATGAACCACAATCAATATGTGTCCTCGTACATGTATGCCAAATCCATCACAAAACAAGTGCCAATCAAACTACTAGTAGGTGCCTCTACCAATGTACTAGAAGTGTACTAATCATGCATCAATTATAGATCAGGATATGACTCATCAATGATGTACAACATAATTACTTTATCAACTACATGTCCCACTATGTGGCTCAACTATATGCCAAATGTATGCACCAAGACATCCAACAAATATGCTTCCAACAATACATCATAAGGGATATCAATGGAACTCACATATGTACTGGCCATGTACCATAACAGATCTACCTCAACCATCATTCACTACAACAAATACTAAGCATCTGACAATATCTCCAAGCATGTATAAGAAATGTACTTTAATGATATCTCTAGCTAACATCATCATGATATATCTCCTAACCAAGGTGTCACAACTTCACTGTCATAACCAACATAGTATTTCAACAGTWWAATGCCTCAATCCATAGAGTTAGTATCATGCATATAGGATATACTTTCAACACTCAATCATATKCCACCACCATACATACATCAAATTATGTATGCCAACATGTAATCATGAAGACCTGCAATAAACCATGTCAGAACCCTACAACACAGAGTCATACAATCATACCATGTTGAAACTCACATGCATATCCTTTTTCAAAATCTATGACCACATGTACACGACCTGTCATACATATAGATAGCGTATGCACACGACCTAGTTATAGGTCAGCTAACATATGTATGCGACTGTCATCATTGTTTCCCGCGTATACTTCAGAAGATGTCAAGCTTGAGCTTGCCTTAAGGCTGCCATTATGTTTTGGTTGCTCATTATTCTTCACCCATTTCTGAAGGTGTTCATGTTTCTCAGATCCCAAACTCTGAGCTTCCATCTTTTCAAAAATTTCTCCCTTCCTAACTTCATGCCTTCTTCTAGTCATGCTATATGAAGTCCTCGTCATGGACTTTCTTCTTGTGTTCCAGCAATCATGGGATTTGTGACCAAATCCACTACAACTATAGCATCTCATGCTGTGACAGTGAACAACAATGTGTCCTACTTGATCACATCTCCAACACCTTATAGTGTTATGAAATCTTCCATTATTTCTCCTTGCATAAGATCTGCATTCCAAAGCTTTGTGACCATATTCATTACATGAATAACATTGAACCTGAAAAACACTTTCATACCTTTTCTTTGGTGTCCATCCCTTTTGAAGTGTAAAGATGGCTTCTTGATGTCTTCCTTGCTTTGTTMTTTTGAAATTTTCCTTKCCTTGTGTAGTTGGTTGACTTGCAACATTGTCTTCATCCTTTTAGAGTGAGGGACTTACCTCATGCTTCTTTGAAGTGCTTGCTTCAACATGTGTAGTTTCTCTCTTSTATCAAAGAYCTGATTTATCATTTGGTGATCTTTGAATTTCCAAGATCTCATTCAATATTGTTGAGCTATTCAAGAATTTGTTTGAATTATCCACTTTCTTTCTAAGATAAACAACTTCAGCTTCTAACTTATGACACGACTCTTCCTTTTCATTTACTTGATTCTTCAATAGTTCCTCTACCCTTTTGGCTTCTTCAATTTGGGTCTTGAGATGGACAATAATTTCAAGACTTTTGCTAATCTCCTCATATACCTTCTTATCTTCTTTTTCATTCTTTAGTCTTGTGATCTCTTCTTCCTTTTCTTTTAATTGAGTCTTTTTACTCTCTTCTTATTCTTTGAGCATTTCCTTTTATTTCAAGACATGCTTTTGATTCTTCTTAAGAAACTTTTTAGTATTATCCGAAAGATAGCTATAGTCTATATAATAATGGTCATTGTTGTATTCATATAGACCCCTTTCAATTTTCTCTTTAAGCTCCAATATCTTTTCTTCTACATCTTCCATGGAATAACAATCAAATGATTCTATACAAACTATTTCAAGATTTTCTTCTTCACTTGTAGAGAAACATTAAACATCATCACATTTTGAAATATTTCAATCGGGAGTTTTTGGTAATTCTTTACCTTTATTGATCTTGATGGAATTGTCTTCAAGATCTTCCTCCATGCTTTGGTATGTCTCTTCTAGCTTTATCCATAGATCCTTGGCGGTAGTGCATTGTCCCATGCTCTCTTTGATAGAACTTGAGAGTCCACTAAGAATAGTCTTGAGAGACAATGCGTCATTCTTCTTTTCTTTCCTTTGAGCTGCAACTTTGACTTGTTCTTCAAAGGAACTTATCCACCAATAGTTGCCTTCCAAATACCCGCTCCCATTTCCTTCAAGTGCACTTTCATTTCTATTCTCCATGTAGAATAATTTTCCTCATCAAGGATTAGAACTTCATCATTCATTTGTGTGTCCATGGATCTCCTTCAAGCATGTTAAGGATTATAGTGAAGGCCTGCTTTGATACCAATTGTTGGACACACCGACTACACTGAGAGAGGGGGGGGTGAACAATGTAGGGCTCTTTTTCAAAACATCCCCTTCACAAAACTCCTTAGTTAGAAATCACCATTTACTCATTACTTATTCTTTTCATTCATAATCAGTTAAGTGTGAACATGCATCAACAACATATATCAGCTACATATATCATCAATAATTCATTGCCACAAGGAACACAAAGAACACAAGATGTATGTACAATTTTATTTTTATTACGGACTACAATCCTTGGGTTATCAACAACAACTGAATAGAGTACAAATCTACAAGAGCACTGGATCTATAATTCAAGACTCAACTTACACCCTCAACACCAACTAAGATGAGGCAACAATCCTCAACAAATATCAATCTGTCAATAGGTACGCGACCTGTCAGTAGTGCAACACATGTATGTATGCGCCCTACCAGTAGTACAGCTCGTGTATGTACGCGGCTAGTCTGTACTACATCTTGCGTATCACTTCTGAGTTACTTAGGGTTTTCTCTTCAATATAGACTTAGATCCTCTACAACCTTCAATCACATTCTCTTCTGTCTTTCACTGTCCGATCTGAACCATAACCAGTCACAACACATCCAAGATCTCCAAAAACTTACTCATGCTTCTCAACCATACAATATGAATGCTACTCAATCATGTAGTAGCAACCAGTATATATAGAAATCAATCAGTATTGAATCGTAAGAGTGTTGCTCACTCCATCAACCAACAAAAACCAAATCACAACAACCATACCAAGAATGCCTGAAGCATTCACCACACAACAAGAAAGAGTATCCATCAAGACAACAATGTAACCATACCAGAGTTTCTATGGCAGATATAAGCCCATAGAATGCATATCAATAACTTGCTTCAGTCTTCAAGAGCTTGGCACTAGCTCACACACAAGTATTCATGACTTATCCACTGTACACGCTCTGTCCTCATTCGGTCCGCATATGTACGAGCCCTGGCTCACTACAACCCGCATATACCTCAAAAACTAGGGTATCTGAACTTCTGAAAGTTTTTCCATCATGATATCAGACTTATCGAAACTTTGATGTGTCCATGAGATTCTCCAGATCTCCTCTCTCTCAGAATAGATCTTTAATACATGCTCAAGATATTGCAATTTATAAGAGACCCGTGCCTCTTATATATACTCTCCAAGCAGCTTCCTTAGAAGCATCTTCTAGGTCACTTGGTCCACATAGCCATTTATGTTCAACTTTTCCCAATTTTCCACTTGCCCTATGCATCCAATAGCCACTTGACCATTTAACCCTCTTTCCATATTTTAGGGTTAACCTTCTCATAACTACTTTCCATAAATATAAATTTCTCCATTTATTTGATTATTTAAATAATCCTCCTTGACTTTGTCACTTTACTTTATTATTTAAATACTCACTTCACTTTATTTAAATAATATCTTCTTTGTAGCATTTTGACTTCTTTGACCTTTTGGGGCTTCAAGCCATTATATGAGGGTCCTCCAACTTCGTAAGGCCATAACTCTCAAACCGTGAGAAGTTATGTGGCATTCCACATACCACCGGAAATGGCATGACCCATATAGAATAGTTTCCCTAACAAATCCACTAATCTTCATCTCATTATTCCACTATTAAGCCTGGGTTCTCTAACCATACTTCTAGGATAACCACAAAGCGTCTTCTTGTGAGGGATTTCACCATAAGGGGACCACTTTTGAGTTCATCCATTTGTACTCCTTATTAACCATGATAAGATAATAATGAGTCATCTTTACATCAATCCAACTATGCATCATATATCAAAGAAACCATATCGATACATCTTCACCACATCGATCCATATTCATCATATCAATGACAACTCATTGATCCATCTTTATCTATGAATCATATCAATGACAACTCATTGATCCATCTTCATAATCATATGACTATGATTCTACTTGACATCTATCCATTCACATCAAGGACAATACATATTACATTAGTATGCTAAGACATTTTTACTTTGACAACAATCAATCAATCCTTTGGCATCAATCAATCACTTGACATCAATTAATAAATCCTTTGGCAATGACAACATGATCCAACAGTGCATGAATCATTCCCTGAATCAAAGCTTCATATTTTGCCTCATTATTGGTACATGCAAGTTCAAGTTTGATAGCATGTGAATGCACAATATTTCCTGGGTTTACAAGGACAATTCCAACTCCACTCCTAGAACTTGAGCAAGCTCCATCAAATGACATCCTTCAATAACCCTCAAACTGATGCTTTTGATTCTCC
>JASDQU010210584.1:948-12390 GCA_032191745.1 Picea mariana
CTCCATCGCCTCAGCAAACTCTTCAGCACTAGCACTGCTAGTCATAGTCTGCTCTGACTCCCTGAGTTCAGATACTCCCCTTGGTTGTGTCCCATACAAAATCTGAAATGGGCTTTTGCCCGTACTCCGATTCACCGAATCGCTGTACGCAAACTCTGCCTGTGGCAACACATTGTCCCAGCTACTGTGGTGCTCTGTCACCAGGCTCCTCAGCAAGTCTCCTAGACTTCTGTTGACCACCTCGGTCTATCCATCTGTCTGCGGATGGTAAGCTAAAATAAACATTAATTTAGTCCCTAGATTCTTCCATAGCGTCCTCCAGAAATGACCTATGAATTTGGTATCCCTGTCCGATACAATACTTCGTGGCAATCCATGAAGTCCAACAACCTCTTTGAAAAACAAATTTGTGATGTGCGTCGCATCACTGGTCTTCTGACATGGAATGAAATGTGCCATCTTCGAAAACCTATCTACCACCACAAAGATGGAATCAACTCCTCTCTGTTTCCTCGGCAAACCCAAAACAAAATCCATGCTAATTGCCTCCCATGGTCTCTCAGGTATGGGCAATGGCTGGTAAAAACCGACATTCTACTTTCGGCCCTTCAAATGTTGACAAATTCTGCACCTGTCAACAAACCTTTTAACATCTGCTCGCATGCCTGGCCAAAAATACGATTCGCTCAGCTTGGCAAATGTTTTGTCATGTCCAAAATGACTTGCTAATCCACCACTATGTTTTTCCTTCACCAAATTCTCCCTCATGGAGAAATTCGGAATACATAAATGATTGCCTCTGAACAACAATCCTTCCTGGATCATATAATCTATCCATGGACTTCTATCCCTGAGAATTGGGTTCTCGGCTGCTTCATAAGCTTCCTTGAAGTCTGCATCTCCAGCATACATATCTTTGAGGTTCTCAAAACCCAAGGTTTTGACCCTGAACTCCTGCAACAGTAAACATTTCTTGCTCAAAGCATCAACCACTTTGTTAGCAGTTCCTGAAATGTGCTTGATTACAAACGTAAAATTCTACATGTACTCTACCCATTTTGCATGTTTCTGGTTCAACTTCTCCTGTTGACTCACAAACTGCAATGCATGATTATCACTGTACAGAACAAATTCTTTGGGTATCAAGTAATGCCTCCACTTCTTCAATGCATGTATAATGGCATAAAACTCTTTATCATATGTGGAGTATTTCAGCTTTGCATCATCCAGTTTCTCGCTAAAATATGCCACTGGCCTGTCATCCTAACTCAAGACCGCTCCTATAGCATATGCGCTCGCATCACACTTCACTTGAAATGTCTTCTTGAAGTCCGACAACACCAGAATTGGTTGCTCTGTTATCTTTCGCTTCAACAGATTGAAGCTCCTCTCAGCCTCTGCTGTCCAATGAAAAAATTTATGTCATTTTTTCACAGTGTCCATCATTGCTGCGCTAATTCCACTGAAATTCCTAATGAATTTTCTGTAAAAACTAGTCAAACCATGAAAACTCCTCACCTCGAAAACATTTCTCGGTGATGGCCAATTCCTGATCACTTCCACCTTCTCAGGATCCATTTTCAACTCATTTGCTGATATGACAAAACCCAAATAAATGAGCTCTGTCTTCATTAAGGAACACTTCTTCATGTTGACCAACAACTTCTCCTGCTACAGTCTTCTCATCACAATTCCCAAATGCTTTAAATGTTCAGCCCTGGTCTTACTGAAAATCAGTATATCATCCAGGTATACAATGACAAACTTCCCGATGAATTCCCGCAGGACTTCATTCATCAGCCTCATGAATGTGCTTGGCGTGTTTTTCAAACCAAATGGCATGACCAACCATTCGTACAAACCTTCGTTTGTTTTGAATGCTGTCTTCCACTCATCACCCTCTCTCATGCGAATCTGATGATATCCGCTCTTAAGATCAATCTTCGAAAAATAGTTTGCCCCACTCAGGCAATCCATCAGGTCATCCATTCTTGGCAGTGGAAATCTGTACTTGATGGTGATTTTGTTTATCACTCTGGATTCTATACACATCCTCCAGCCTCCATCCTTCTTTGGACTTAGTACTGTTGGAACAACACACGGACTCAGGCTCTCTCTGACCAGTCCTTTATCCAACAAATCCTGTACCTGATTCTTGACCTCCTCATTCTCCTGAGGCGTCAACCTGTATGCAGCTTTTTTCGGTAGACTTGCTCTGGGTATGAGATCAATATGATGACTCACACTCCTCATCGGTGGCAATGAACGATGTAATTCGTCCATGATGATATCAACGAACTCTCCCAGTAGTTCCTGAATTTCATCTGGCAAGTCGTCCACTCTTGTGCTAGTCAGGACAATTCTTGGTTTCCTGACCACAAAGAATTGTGGATCTTCGTTCTTCTCCATCTCTGTGAGAAGCTCCTTCCCACTCATGAGAAGTGTCATGCTGTTTACTTCCGGCTTCATTTCTTTATCCTTTATCGGAAGCAACTTATGAATTCTCCCATTCTTCTCCAAGGTGTATGTGTTCATCCTCCCATCATGAACCACATTTCTGTCATACTGCCATGGTCTACCCAGCAATACATGACATACATCCATGGGAATGACATCACACAGAATCTCATCATTGTAATTCCCTATCTTGAATTTAACTAAGCATTGTTTAGTGACACTTACCCGGTGTCCTTTCTGTAGCCATGAGACTTTATATGGACTCGGGTGCTTAGTTGTTTCCAGCTCCAGCTTTTCCACCATCTCGGTCGAAACGAGGTTATCAGTGCTTCCGCTATCCACAATAACTTTGCATTTCCTGTCCTTGGCTGTGCAAGCTGTCCTGAACAGTCTTCTCCTCTACACTGAGCTTTCCACCTCTTTCTCAGGTGTCAAAAGAATCTTATGCATCCCAAGTGACCTTCCGCTATCTACATCTTCTGATTCAGCATCACGCTTCTGCGCCTCAGTGATGTGAGATTCTCCTGCTTCTTTCTTCTTTTCTGGACACTCGAATGACTTGTGCCCATTTTTTCCACATGTAAAACATGTGATGACTCCTCCTCTTCCTCTACCTCGACCTCTAGTACGAGGAAGTGTATTTGCATCAGCGTAATCTCCTCGCTGATCATTTTGTTGTCCTCTCAGCTCAACATATGGCTACCTCTGTTGTGAGGTTCTGCCTCTCTCAAATTTACCCTGAGGCTTCTGATTTCTTTCTTGGGCAACTGCTTTGCCTCTGGGCTGACTCCTGCCTCGCCCTCACTGTCCTTGCTTACGGATCAACTTTTCTTCTGCCTTTAGAGCCATATGATACACATCCTCAACAGTTCGGATGGTAACCATGCTCAATTCATCCTGAATGTCATACCTCAGACCATTCAGGTATCTTGCCACCTTCTCATCATTGCTCTCCCGGTGACCTGCTCTGATGTTGAGCTTATAAAACTCCTCGGTGTACTCTTTCACCGTCATCAACTTCTGTCTCAGGTTCTGCATCTACTTGAATAGAGTGATCTGGTAATCTCTCGGGATGAACTTCGCTTTCATCTTTGCGATCATCCGATCCCAGCTTTTAATTTTTTGTTTTCCTTTGGAACGTCTATCTGCC
The DNA here is from genome assembly GCA_032191745.1 of Picea mariana. NCBI lineage: Eukaryota > Viridiplantae > Streptophyta > Pinopsida > Pinales > Pinaceae > Picea > Picea mariana. The sequence goes on from JASDQU010210584.1 coordinate 4,556, forward strand.
TGTAGCTCGTCCCACCATAAGGCTGCATGTCCTTTCAACTTGGTAACAACATGTCTTACCTTTTTGTCCTCTTCGATATCCTCGTAATCGAAGTAGGTATCAAGAGCTCGGATCCAATCCAACAACTCTTCTACATCTAGATTCCCCTCATAGACGGGAATGTCAATTTTCTTCTTGGAACTCATCCTAGAAATGGCTCTGATCAACCGTTCTGTTGATGCGTCCTCTACTGTGACCTCTTCTGCATGTCCATCTTCCTCTTCCACTTCGGAGTCACTGAACTCTCCAGCGCCAGCTCCGCGTCTCTGCGCTTTCTCCATCTCCTCAAGCCTTGCTCGGAGATCTCTCATTTGGCGCTCTATTTTTGGATTCCCTGTCGGCCTACCTCTAGGCGGCATGGTGTATTCTTCTTCTCTCTGCTACCAAAACAAAGAGAACTCTTCTCCCACTCTGATACCACTTGGTGCAACCCTTCTCACTCCTCAGAGAATGATCGCTCTTGCCAGGACCTTCTCAAATTTCTGGCCCGAAGAGCGTCAAAGCTCCTCTAATTCCCCGTCGAGAATTCTTCACCCACAACAACTCCTCACTGATCTCCCTCCAAATCGGGAAATCGAAATTCACGATATCATGAATTCTATGCTCGCGTGTTCCTCACCTCATGATTCCCCGAAGTCCGATGCGATTCAACGTTGACTCCCCTCTGCTATCGGAACTTCTCCCCTGTCGGGAAATCACAACTCTCGATGTTAACAAGCTGAACCTTCAACCTCCAAGTCCCAATGTGGCGATGCTTCGATGCAAAGCCACCTGTAATCCACTTCTTCCCGGGGTCCCACTCTGCCACGTCACCTTCGGGATTTCACGGATCGTGAATCCAACTAGCAAGTGTTCTTCCCTGTCGAGAACCCCGATTCCCTGAACCTCGATATGACGAGATCCTTGACACGCGTCCCCACGATCAACGACTGTGATCCTCTCGGGATATTGCGAATCGCGATATCGGTAGTGCTCCAACTTGCGATATGCCGATACGCGATGGCACGTGCCAATTCTGAAGGTTCTTGTGACTTCAGATCGACGGCTCCACCTTCTCCTGGGCTTCGATCCTTTGAATGTTTATGCCTTAACCCCCTTGTAGCTTTGCAATATCTAACGACCCTCGGGTCCTCATGGAATCTCTTCAGGGGATATCAACCGTCTGTCCTTCCTGGCTGTTTTTCTTCGAAACAAATTCGAACGCTCCCTATGTGAGAACTTGTTCAACTGCTCGCCAACCTGTTGAGCTTCTCTCGGGCTTTCCACAACAACCCTGCAATTCTTCTTTAGCAAACTTGCGGGCCTATTCCTCTTGAGCTTAAATTTGCTTCACAAGTATTTATGAAGACTTGTCGCACACACCCCCGGCGGCGTCTCTTCGAACACAACTAAGTGTTGAAGCTTCCTTGACTCTGCGCACTTACCTGCAGCAGCAGTCTGAATTCCCCATTTCTCAGAATCACAACTTTGAGTTTCCTTCTAGCCTACGCACACCTTGCACGGCTCCGGTGCCAAATCTGCACTCTTGAGAACTTAGAACAAAAGTCTCCTCTATCTGAACCCTGCAGTCACGCACTCCTTGCGGACAAATTCCACTGCACTCTATGCAGGAATCTCTTGGTTCAGAATAGAGAAAAAATTTAAACTAATCCCTTACTCTCACAAATTTCAATTTAACTATGAAACCTCATACACATCATATCAAAGCAAATGCATGACAGAAAGAAAACATTCATGAGCATAATATCAACACAGAGAAACAACACAGACCATGAAATTGAATCAAAGTCTTTCTTCTATTAATCCAATCTGTACATGGGTGTCCTCCACAAGTTCTCTGCTTGCTCTTCTCCTCTAAATGCTTCAATAAATCATACAATGTACAAAGGAGGGTGCCTATATTCCGTTTGCCCTCTCGAATTCTACAACTATCAAATCTACAATTAATTCCTATCTAACAGCATTAAATCTATTAAATGCCTTCCTATCTACAAAGGACGAGAGCTTAAAGGCTCAAGGTCCATTACAATACAAGTGCGCTTCTTTATGATTGACTTCATAAAAGAACGACGCAATAATTTCCAAAGCATTTCAAAATATGTAGGCGTTGTCCAGCTGTTTTCCTCTCAATGTGCTAGCTCGCTTGATACGCTGGTGATGCTCTTGCATCATAGACCCTTGCAAAGGAGTGTTAGAGCTCCCTTCCCACAGGCCCATGGTTTGAAGGGTGGAGTAGGACAGGAATGAATTCATACTAAATTCTAGCATCCTGTATGAAAATGGAGGGCCCGTCGCACTCTGCGTAAACGATGCAGTGTTCGTCGCCATGGACGAAATCGAACCACTACCTAAGGTAGAGGCGGTCGAGACCATGGTGGCCCAGACCTGCAAAGGTGAGATAGGAGGCATAATGCCTCCAATTGTGGTAGCCGTAGAGGGAGTATGAGGACTCCCTGGCAAAGTAGCAACATTTTCTTCAATCGCTTCTTGTAGGATTGTCTGGTGCTCGTGATGCGCTACCCTTGGAGGGGAAATCTATATCAAGACTGGCACCGACAAGTCAGTGATCGAAGGGTTATACAGACCAAGAGCTTCTGCTCCAAGGTTAGAAATAGTCGGTTCCTCTGGATTCACAAGTTCTTCTCTCGGGGATGGCTCGAGTACAGTTTCCTATTGCCTGTTCGCCTCAAATGACCCTTGCTGGTGAAGTCTTCACCTTAGCAGTGGCAGTGGTGGCTCCACTTCAACCAGTAGTAGGCCCAAAATCCTTCACGACTGACAAAGCTCTTGATCTTCCACTGTGTGAGAATATCAATGACACACTAAGGTTTTTCTAATGTTGAATATCAAACACACACTTGTTATAACCCTAAATTTCACCACACATGCTTACCTGGCATCAGGCCAACTCATATCCTTCCTTTTCCAAAAACACTGCTAAACAACTCTTTGAAAATCCTCTTGTGTAAAGGCCCACATGCCCTAACCCATTATTGCACGCATGTACACGCTTGCTGACCCAAAACAACTCGCGTGGACCGACAAAAGCATGAAAAAAGGAAAGTTTCCGATGGAACAAAAACATATGGGTGAGTTAACTAAAACTCCCAGCCATGCATGGCCAAGGGTTCATCCAAATACCTAGCTCCTTTTAGCCTATAAAAGAAAGGGTAGGGGTACCATTTGAAGGAAGGAAGAATATAGCAAAGAAACTCTGCCCATTTACGTATTCCATTGTCCCAACCCTTTAGACTTTCTTAATGCCAAAGGAGATTTAAAGCAAAGCAGTTGAAGAATAGAAGAAGAGGAGCCCAGGATCAGGTTCAAGGAGTGGTGGCCGGTCTCAGCTTTTGTAAAGTTGACTCATTTTAAGTAATAAAGAGAATGCTTTTCCTGTCCCAATTCATGAATTTTTTATGGTTTGATTAGTTTATGTTTGATTTCTAACCCGTGAGTATATAAGTAGTATGCATGCATAGTTGTTGCTCGACTTGAATGCAGGTCAACTTTGGAAGGATTATTGCGAACAAGTAATCAAGCACAATGGAGGATTGACATCAAACGCTGGTAACAAGGTAGGTGGATCTTTCCATGCATTTACTAAGAAAAGGGGATTTAAATCTAGGGATGAGGGTAGAAAGTAATTTCTATTCGGTCATATCTGCATGCAAAGTCTGAACTCTATTTGCTAGTCCATAGGGTGTTTTTCCCCAACAACAGAATTGGCGACCATACTAGGGAGAATCTCTAGGGTTCCTGGAATTTTATTTAGTTTTTGGGTAGTTTAAAGACTAGTTTTTCTTGCCTGTCTTTTCTTTTTGTTTCTGTAAAGTCTGAGCTAGCAGGGAGTCTGGTTTTCCATACCATCTTTCTCTGAATTTTGCTTGACTATGTTTTTCGGGACCCACAGAGGTACACGTGGCCTGCACAAGGCTTGCATGCGTGTACCTGTGCCCTATCCTCTTACAGCCCATGTGTGAATGCTAGCTGTAGAGATAGTAGTAGTGTGTAGGAGTTTAGAGAACCTCAGAGGCAGTCCTCCTCTTCCCTGTCAGAATCACATATTCTCAGGGGGTTTTCTGGAATTCTGTTTGAGTCTTGTTTGCTAACAGTCCTATCTCAGATTGTTTTTTCCTTATTATTTTTTTCTTGCATTATTTTTTTTTCTGTTAGAAAGAGTATCCACACCTTCAAGGGATCCTGGTTGTCAATATCAGTGGTCTCTTCCTGGTTTGGTCTGTTTGTTTTCATTTTTTCTTAGAGTTTAGATATACACGCAGCCTGTACAAGGTCAGCCTGCGTGTACACACCCTCTGTCTCTATTCAGCACGAGTTCATACGCGTGTTGTTTGAGTAACAGTCGTGTGCTTGTACAGGCTATTTTTTGTTAAGGGTGAGGCAGTCATCCTCTCCTTTGATAGAAGTATTCCTATCAGGTGTTTGAATCTCTGTTTGAACAGTCAATAGCTTAGGATTATTTTTACCCTTAGCTTTCTTTTTCTCATTTAAAACGTTGTCAGAAAAATAATATTTTTTTTTTTACGGTTTTTAGACAAGTGCGAGAGTCATTGTTTTTACAATTGCTATTCTATGATTTTTTAATCTAATTCTTTGCGATTTTCACTTTAAGCCAGAATTGTTTTTCTTGGTTTTTTGCTTGTCGGTATTTTCCCTTTCTTGCTTTACTAGCACTTAAATAAAATAAAAAATCTCTTTTCATTTTCTTCTTTGGTTGAAGAGTGTGTTTCTGCATCATTATCTAGGGAAAAGTCTTTTATTTCATAAGTTTTTGTAGTTCACTTAGATCATAAGTAGCTCGTAGTCGAGTGAAATTCCTTTGAGTTTGCTATCCAAAATCTTAGAAAAGTTAAAAAATCTTTCTTTTGAAAAGTTGTTGAAATTTTGCATTCAGTAAAAGTTTTGTTTCCATATTTTTTATTCTTTTTTTTCTTTCATCTTTTACACATCATCAATTTCACCCTCATACCCCTTGATGTAATACAAAGCCATAAAAGTAACGCTAAATTTAAAATCTACTAGACTTTTATGTTTGTAGGGTTCACAAACTAGTTCAGGACTAGGGCCTTGGATTAGGTTGGAGAGGAAACTCTTCAAGGCCATTTAAAATCAAACATTGGAGTCTGAGATAGGGAGTGTTTAAGTCCAGTTTATTGGAAGTTATCTGGGACCCCCCTCTAACACATGGGATAAACACGAGGTCGCGTGCGGAAAGGTAGCAGAGATAACCCCTCCAAAGCCGGACCAATCATAGTGGAGAACACATATAGAGGGCTTGTTTTGGGATTCCGTCATTTGCATTTGCCACGGGGCTTCGTGGGTCTCAAATCCATTCGAGATCCCCAGTTGTCTTCCAGACCATTTTCTCTCGATACCCTTGATAGGTTTCGGGCTCGATACCCTTCTCATTTTGGTCTACCCGACTTTCGACTGTACTCGCCTGGTGACTGTTCGCGTGCTGGCAACCTAGTTGCCAATCTTTGTTAGGGACATACACAGGTGACTATGGGGGTATACCGCGGTACCTAGTACACACATAGGGCCATGCTTTGTAGAGTATACCTGGAGGGTGCTTCCTTGTTCGAGTTGCACTTGCACCAGTAAGTTGTTCTAGTGTTGGCTGTTGTAACTATTCTTCCAATTAATTTAGTGTTTGCTTGTCTTATCTTCTCGGGACTTTTTTCTTATTGTGTGTTAATTTTGAGTGTTTAGACTACCTTAGAGTGTCTTGGATCTTCTCACATAGTGGAGGATCCCGAGCTCTTCCGGTCACGAAGGCTTCTTGGCCTACCACCGGTTACACTGGAGCCACCCTCGCCACCATTAAGGTGGAAGCTAGACCAACAAGGGTCTTTTGAAGCGACCGGGTTACAAACAATTGTGCCCGAACAACCCCTGGAGGAATCGACCATTTTGGACCTTGAAGAAACCGCTCTTGGATCAGTTGAAACCCCAACCACTGATCTCTCGGCACCTTTCATTGTACCAATTCAATTTTATGAGCGCCAGACAGTGTCGCACACAGCAATGGAAACAAATGTTGTTACTTCTTCCGGGAATTCTTAAATTCCCACCACGGTTGTCACCATAGGAGAGTCATCTCCTAACCTACCATCATCGGTCCGAGCCACCATGGTCTCAACCATAACTAATTCACACAGTGGTCCGAACCCGTCTTTGGCGACGGCCACAACCCCTTTCACACCTAGTGCGACAGGCCCTCCATTCTCATACGGTATGCCTAGTTCGGGTACAAGTCCTGTACTGTCCTACTCCACTTTACAGACTTTGGTTCTGGGGGCAGGGAGCTCTAGTGCTCCTCTACAAGGTCACATGGTGGGCACTCCTGTCCCTTTTAACGCTTTTCCTTACGCAGGAGGTCATATCCCCCTTTCGTCCCCTTCACTCAGTGGTTCACATCAACAATCCGCCGGGCAACCTACACACAATAGTTTATTTGGAGCAGGGAGTCAAGGACCACATTTGCATAGTATGTCGGTAGCTTTGACACCGTTTTCTTGGAACGGAACGTTTGGTAACAAAACCTTCTCCTCAGTTGCTTTCCTGACTGGGGACAACCCCATTTTTGGACAATCTACTCTTAGGCAGGGTACTATTCCTGCACAGGGGGCAAACTTACCAGGACCTTGGAATTGAAGGCAAGGATCCATTCCCTCCTTCGAAATGTCGATCTGGGGTAATTCATTCCACAATCAATGGAACCCCGGACAAACTACTATGCCTATCCCTATGGGACCGGCATGGGGTAATCCTTCCCAAAGTCCTTCGAACACAATGCATGCCCAACAATCTATGTCCTATCTGGGAAATCAACCGATGATGTCTCCACATNATCCGAGCCTGCAGCCAAACTTTTCTTGGCAACTTGGTGCCAGTCAAACTCCAGGACCCTTTTTCCCAGGTTATCAGCAACAACCCAAATTACCTTTCTTGGTGACTTTACACTTGCCGGATTTGATGAGGTTGTTGAATGACCCCATTTGTCACGATCCGCATTGGCCTCCTATGCCGACGAAGTTGCCTTCAGACATTCCAAAGTTTGAAGCCAAGCCTAATGAAGATCCAGGAGATCATGTGACTACCTTTCATCTTTGGTGCTCATCTAACTCATTGAAATATGACTCCTTATAGTTGTGATTGTTTCAATGCACTCTCATTGGGAGTGCTGCGAAATGGTACATTGAGCTTGATCGCTCAAGATACTCTTCTTTTGGTGAATTGGTGATGGCTTTCCTTAACCATTTCCAGTTACCTGTGAGATATGACACTGGCACAGAGCTGCTTGCTAATTTTGAACAGACAACGGACCATATCTCTGATCACATCCGAGAATGGAGACGCCGGAAAAGTTTAATCAAAGTACCAGTCCCACCAGCATTCCTGCTTGAGTGGTTCCTTAAGTTTTTGGTCCCGCAGTTATCCAAAGACGTCGCGACATCCATAGTTTTCTCTGAAGAATATGCCATTATGAGGGCTCAACAGTTTGAGCTCATCTATTCTCAGTCCAGTTTATTATACAACATCTTTCCAGATGCGCCACGTTCAATACTGGATAAAACTAGATAGAGAGCTGGACTGCATGCCGATGGTATCGTCGGTTCAGCACAAACTAATCCTACTGAGCAATTGAAAAAGTAGTTGTAGCAGTTACCCATACAACACACAACAACCAACCAAACTACTGCTTTAGATGCTCCCCCTACCCAAACGTCGGAAGTACACATAGTGTAGTCGACTAACCCAAAGGCCACCTAGCA
>JASDQU010210586.1:0-16350 GCA_032191745.1 Picea mariana
AAAATAAGGGACAATGAGTTTTATCCTCCTAAGTGCCTAGGTTTGCTAAATGATCCCCTTTATAAGTTGAGGGGCTAAGTGGTGTAGTATTCAGAGCTTACACATTATCATCTTAAGCAGGAAAAATGATTTTCCAAACATCCAAAGTCTTACACTGCAAATTTTGGGTCAAATGCGCGGCCTCCTGTGTGGACAGAGGCGCATTCCAGCGCCTGTGCGCAGACAGAACAGAAGAGATAAAGCGCTTACGCGCCTGATGCACGCCTGTGGGTGGCAATACCCGCGCGCCTACGTCAAAAAGTCCGGGGAGAAAATCCGGATCGATTTCTCTCCAATTTCTGGTGAATTGCCTGTTAATCAGGTCGGCAGAGGCCGGTTTGTGAACCTGCAAGTCAGTGAAATCAAAAGGAAAGCAAATGAAGCCCAAATGAGGGAGGAATTATACCAAACTCCCCAGTGGAGTCGCCAATCTGTTTGCACTCTTTTCATCGTTTGATGAGCAAAAAGTCAGTGCTTACATGCCTAGTTGGGCTTTGCTAGTCATGACAGCTGTATGGTAAAAAGTTAGAAAGAAAACAACAAAGCTATTAACAAGAATTAAACAAAAACTAAATGAAACTATGAGCATAGGAACAAAAAATAAAAACAAATGGAAATGGACCAATATCACCAATATATAAGCTGGTCTGATTGATGAAATCCAAAGATACACAATGGAGAAAGAGGACTTGGGTCCCTTCCCTCTCCAATGGAAGGCTCTTGAGGCCCTCAACTGATTGCTCTCCTTACAATGAAAGATGAAAATATGAGTGAAAGAACTCCAAGCTTATCCACTCTAGTGAGAGATGGAAAGCCTATGAAATGGTGTTGATTATGTCTATTGCCAAAGAATGAGTCTCTAGCAATCTCAATAGCAGAAAAATACAAATAATTCCTTGAAAAAATGGTGGTCATTCATGGCTTTTTATAGCCAACTATTGAGTTATTATGCAACCTCTTTTGAATGTGAAGAGGGGCTCTTTAGGGCACAATTAGGTCTTTGACTAGCCCCCCCACGCAGATTGAGCTCTGATTTGGTGTCAAATCGACTTGGGAGCCAATCCATTAGTGGTTGGAAGGCCGACCAGTTCCATAAATGCGCCGTTTGGCAGGCGTGCGGGTTTTTCACCCCACAGTCGCGCGTATGCACCCCAGGTACGAAGATGTTGCGCGCGTGCACGCGCGCGCCCAGTGGGTGCATAGCTCCTTGTAATTTTTCGGCCATTTTGTATAGTTTTGACCCTTTTGCTGTGCTGTAGAGTTAACCTTGTGTCATGAATGACTGTTTTTCTGTGTTGACGATGCAGAGTTTTTGTCGCCCTGTGCGGACAAAATTTCAGTGATAACACCACCATTCCTTAGAAATAATACTCAGGGACAACCAACTTCCAGAGAACCCCGAATGATGGAGACAAGAGGTCAAAGGCCAAGGAAACCACCTATTCAATGTTGGGGTTGTAAAGGAGATCATATGCTTAGATATTTCCCTTACAAAGGTGAAAAAGTGAGGACCTTTCACAATGTACAATACGATGAAACAATGGAAGACATGGGCATAAATGTACCAATGATCTATGCATTCTTGGACAAAATGCAAGCAAAATATCAGTCACATATGATTGAAGTGGAAGGTATGATCAATGACCAAACCATTGCTATTTTAATTGATTCAGGAGCTAGTCATAGTTATATAGATTCTAAGATGGTGGAAAGTTTGCATTTGCCAAGATGCAAGAATGGAAAATATTGATTGGTTCAGTTGGCCACCAGAGCCAAACTAAAAGTTAATGAGATGGTTAAGTCATGTCTTATGGACATGAATGGACTAAACACTAGGGAAGATTTAAACATCTTTCCTCTAGGTTCCTATAACTATCTAATTGAGAAATGGTTGGACCAACATCATGCTATCCTACATTGTCATAACAAGGAATTTACTTGCTTGGATAAGGAAGGGAACCTAAGGACAATGCAGGGAATTCCCAACACAATAACCATTAGAGAAATTTCATCATTGTAGCTAAAGAAATGTTATAGAAAAGAGTGTCAAATATTTGCAACAGATATGGAAGAGACACCTAAAGATAAGGTGTCAAATATTGAATATTATGCAGTCCTAAAAGAGTTTGAAGATGTGTTTAAGGAAATACCAATATTAACCCCTAAAAGAAACATTGATTTCTCCATAGATTTGATGCCTGGAGCAGCTCCAGTATCCAAGACTCCATACAGGACAAGTACACCAGAATTGAAGGAGTTGCAAATGCAACTTGAAGATCTTATAAAGAAGGGGTATATATGCCCAAGTGTGCCACCTTGGGGTGCCCCAGTTTTATTTGTGAAGAAAAATGATGGAACATTAAGACTTTGCATTGACTTTAGGCACTTGAAAAAGGTAACTGTGAAGAATAAGTATCCTTTTCCAAGGATTGATGACCTATTTGATCAGGTGAAAGTTGCAAAAATATTCTCCAAGATTGGTCTTAGGTCTGGTTATCATCAAGTAAGATTTAAAGAAGAAGACATCAGCAAGACTACTTTCAGAACAAGGCATGGTCATTATGAGTTCACAGTGGTGCCATTTGGGTTATCAAATGCACCAACTGTCTACATGTGTTTAATGAATGGTATTTTCAGAGAATACTCAGATAATTTTGTCATTGTATTTTTAGATGACATTATTATATATTCTAAGTCAGAGGAAGAGCACAAACAACACTTGAGGATGGTATTACAAGTATTAAGGGAGAATCAATTGTATGCCAAATTAAGAAAATGCTCATTTTATCAGAAGCAAATTCATTATTTGGGGCATATCATTTCAGAGGATGGGATAACAATGGATCCTGAGAAGATAGAAGCTATTAGAGGATGGTGAGCCACCAAATAATTTGACAGAGGTTAGATCATTCATGGGCCTTGCAGGATACTGTAAGAGATTTATTGAAGGATTCTCAAAGTTTGCACACCCAATCACTTCCTTGCAAAAGAAGGGTGTGAAGTTTTAGTGGACATTGGAATGTGAAAAGAGTTTCCAACACTTGAATCAATTATTAACAACTGCTCCAATTTTAAGGATTGAAAATCCAAATGAAGACTTCATTGTATGCATAGATGCATGTAAAGAAGGACTTGGTGGAGTCCTCAGTCAAAATGGGTTTTTTGTATGTTATGAATCAAGGAAGTTGAAGGAGCATGAAAGACACTATGCCACTCATGATTTGGAGTTGGAAACCATAGTGCATGCCTTGAAGAAGTGGAGGCACTACCTCATGGGGAAAAGGTTTTAGCTGAGGACATATCATAATGGTCTGAAATATTTACTTGATCAATCAACTCTAAATGCTAGGCAAAGCAGGTGGTTAGCATTTCTATGTGAATACGACTTTGGTATAAAGCATATCAAAGAGAAAGAGAACAAAGTGGCTGATGCACTCAAAAGAAGAGTGCATGAGATGCATGCTATAACCATAAGTATGCAACAATCAAATTTGAAAGACATAATCATAGAGGCTGCAAAATTAGATTTGCAATACAAGGAGTTAGTGGAAAAATTACAACAAGGTAATTTGCAGCAGAAAATTGAAGACTATAAGCTAGAAAATGATGAAATTCTTATATACATGGGCATAATTTACGTACCAAATTCCCAGGAATTGAAAATTCTGATATTGAGATAAATACATAATGTACCTTATGCTAGGTACCCAGGTTATCAGAAAACTATTGCAGCTTCCAAGAGCCAATATTATTGGCTAGGCATGGAGAAAGAAGTTGTTGATTTTATTTCCAAACGTTTGGAGTGTCAAAAGGTAAAGGCTGAGAATAGACACCCAAATGGTTTGCTACAACCATTACCCATTCTTGAGTGGAAATGGGAAGTTGTAACAATGGATTTCATCACCAAACTACCCAGAACAAACAAGCATCATGATTCTATTATGGTAATGGTGGATAAACTTACTAAAGGTGCCCATTTTATTCCAGTAAAGCTCACTCACAAAACAACCAACATTGTTGATGTTTATATGAGATAAATTTCTCAATTACATGGTATACCCAAGACAATTGTATCTGAGAGAGATCGAAAATTCACCTCAAATTTTTGGAAGGGATTGTTTAATGTATTTGAAAAAAATTTGAATTTTAGTACAACTTATCATCCATAATCAGATGGAAAAATAGAGAGGGTGAATCAAGTGATTGAGGATATGTTGAGGATGTATATAATGGATAAACCATAAAAATGGGAAGACTACCTACACTTAGTAGAGTTTGCTTATAAAAATGGGTACCAAACATATCTAAATATGAGCCCATTTGAGGCACTTTATGGCAGAAGGTGCAACACAATGGTAAGCTCGGATAACCCAATAGATAGAGCAATGGTTGGGCCAGATTTACTTAGGGAAATGGAGGAGAAAATATTGAAAATAAAACAAAATTTAAAGGCTGCCCAAGGTAGGAAAAAAATCTATGTTGATAAGTGAAGAATGCACAGGGAATTTAAAGTGGGGGACCATGTATTCTTGAAAGTGAAGGCCAATAGAAGTTCCCTGAAGTTGGGAAATTGTTCAAAGTTGGTAGCACACTATTGTGGGTCGTTTGAAATCCTAGAGAGGATTGGGCCTGTAGAATACATGTTTTCCTTTCCTACATCAATGACCATTCATAATGTATTTCATGTATCATTGCTTAAGAAATATATACCTGATTCTAATCATGTTATTGATTGGAATGTGATTCAGGGGGAGCAAGAAGGCGCTTTCCAAGTACATTCGATATGCATTCTGGACCAGAAAATTAAATAGCTCCGGAATCAAGCCATAGGGCTTGTAAAGGTCTAATGGACCTAATATAGTCCCGAGGATCCTACTTGGGAGCATGAGGATGAAATGCGGGCAGAAAACCTGCATATTTTTGAGGATTTTTCAAATTTTTGTTGTATATATGTACATAATGCACTGAGGATAGTGCATAAATAAGGGGAGGGGATTGTAATACCCCTAGGATGAACTCCAAATGTAAATGTAAATGAAAATGTACTTAAGCTGGTGAGATGTTTGATATCATTTTTGTATGCACCTTCCATGGTATAGTGCGCACATGTACTCTGCACTAAAATGATGAAGTGTGCACATTCTAAGATACCACTCACAACAAAATTAAGTGTGCATGATTTTGAGGCCAGAGAGCCTTTTTGTATATGTTTTGTTTTATAGGTTGGTGAGCCAATTATTATAAGCTAGGAGGATTATGTGTTGAATTAGTCTAGAGAGCCTAGATGCTAAAGACCAGTGAGCCTATTTTTGTATATGTCTTATCATTAATATAATACATCATTATGTGTAGACTGACCATGATAAAATAGTATGGGGGACTAAACTACACTAGTTAGGGAAAGAAGGGGATAAATGTTAAGAAAAAGGGCTAAGCTAGGGAGCTTAAGCCAAAAAGGAATATTATATTAGTATTCCTTAAAGTATAAAGTTTGGATAATAATTTTATCCGAAGTTCTAAGGATGGGGACAAGTGGGCCAAAGTAGCTCCCAACATGACGAGTGTCAAGTTATGAACATGAATACATACATATTGGAATTAGTTCATTTTTCTATCATTCCATGATCATTCACTCACTCATTCAACTGTCCTCCATCACTTTCTGTTACCATCACTATACCTGTACCTGTACCCATATCTGTACTAGTATCATAATTGTACCTAGTTATCTTGGGAGCTAGACTAAAGAAGTGATTTTTCAGGCCCATGGGAGACTGAAGAGGCAGGTTGTCAGGGTCGTGAGCAATTTCTATCTAGGTGAGACAATTATGGGGAATTCATTCCTGAAGGTGATAAACTGTAGCTACAGGTCTTTGAGACTTCCTGTCCGGTCTGTTGCTGAAGAACTAGAAGGGAAGTGGGGCAGCCAAGGGACTATTGAGCAGTGAAGGGGCACATTTCCTGGGGTGGGACAGACATGTGGGGAATGAGGGAATGTAGGATTTTATTTTGAGTTCACACCTGTGACAAATTCTTTCCTATTGTCTAAGATACATTAGCCTGGTTAGGAATCCCTTTACCTGGGTGGAGTTTAGTCCCAGCTCGAGGGTGACCCACTGCTGAGAGTGATGAGCAGTGTGGTCTAAGGCTGGGAGGTTTGTGGAGGGTCTGCACGCATGTTGATTCCCTATTTTGACATGTATAATACCCTATCTTACCTTGTATCCAAGCCTTTTTGCCTATGTTATAAACCTATATTTGACTATTCTCTCTCAAACACATACCTAATAGCCTTGTTCATGTTCACAAGAGGTAATTGATGATTTGAAGCATGTTTGTTTAAATTTCTTGAAATAATTCGATTAACGTGTTTTATTTTGTATAGTCCTAATGGTTTGATTTATGAGAAGCCTATCTGGTACTTGTGTTATTCCAGTACTACCAGTCATTGTGCAATCTGGTACCAAATCCATTTCGGTACCCAAGGAATTTTTGATCTGGTACCATCTACTCCAAATCTATTTCGGTACCAAGTCATGCGCTATTCTGGTACTATTTGCTTCATGCCCATTCCGGTACTCAGATTCGCGACTGTGTGTATTCTGGTACCAAAATCTCTGTTTCCAGAATGCACCAGTTGGACTAGTATGATGGTGAAGATTTCGAGAAGGCAGTTGAACAGAATCTCCCAAATTAGTTTTCCAGATTACAAGAGACTCCATCGCTCATGCACTTCGTGTCATGAGGATGGAGTCGATTCCTAGAAATTTAATGTAAAAATAAATTGTAAAATCTCTCAAACTGTTTAATGCTTATCTATAGATATTGATAGTATCAACTTACCTTATATAAGGAATGTTGTATAGGTGATAGTGGGTGTGGATAATAAGGAATGTAATGAAGTATGCTATTAGAACCAGACGATACATATCATTTTATGTATGAAGTAAAGAACTGTTGATCAAATTTACCAATTGAATTAATGCAAAAGATCTTTTATGTCAATTCCTGAATGTGAGTGAAAAGATTTAGTCTGTTACTTTCTTAAGAGGTTCCTTGTTGGTTCGACAAGGGCCCACCGCCCCAACTAAGGTAAACCTCCCTATATACGTTCTGTGTGTTTGTGTGCATATTTTACAACAATGTGTGTGTTAATGAGATTTAATGCATTTTCAGAGTTCAACATTGAGTTAATCATTTTTGGATTGGTGTGAATAATCATGTTCTAGATCGAATAGATATTTCATTCTCAAATGTTGGAGGTGGCCATTTAATTATTTGAAGCGTGGGACTAATATCTTGAGTTTATGATTGCAGTATCTTTAGTACATCAAGGAACCAAAAGACTTTATACCTCATCTTCATGCTCTATAATGAAGTCTTTCAGTTATACTGAATATTCCTTGTACTGGTTTGTTTGAATTACATGAAGCTAGAGTTGATTTTGATTTCAAAAGTGATTGGAGTCGATTTTTATTTACTGTTTTGATTGCTATAGGAAACAAGATTCTTAAGTTCATCCCTTTAATTCATGAGCTTGAAATGAACAGACTTGTTTCTCTAGGATAGAATCTCTTTGATTGGTTGTTTGTTTAAGTTTCATTATCAGTTTTCTCTTCTAAGTTCAAGGGTGTTTGAAGTATTTAGAAATACTCGAAACAAAGTCTTTTATGTTATTAATTATTCCCTATACGCAATAGACTTAGGTAGGTTACCTGTTCTCGAAACATATAGTGTAACAACTCTTTTGATTACGAATCCCAGATTGACATTTAAGTGAGTGTAAGATATATTTTGAACATATTTATACACCAACAACACTGTTGGTGATATTGTTACCAAGATAAGTGTTAATTTATATGTTGTAGTAATATAATGTGTTTTTTTTTATGGGTTTTTCCTGTGTGTGGTTTATACTTGTCTTTATATTTATGGGTATTGCTTGTCTATTCTGCATGTATATGTTACTGTTATTTCCATATGAATTTGTGCATTTACTAAATGTATTTGTCTGTTTTATTTTTTATATATAAAGTTACACAAGAGGTTTTGTTTGTATATGTTTTAATTTGTATACAATTCATTTTTTATTATGTGACATAGCCCAGTTGGATGATGGCGATGTTACATTTCTTGTGTAATCCAACCATGAATCAAGACCTGCATGTCTAAGATGCGTGGTCTTTGTTCAACGTTTCTCACAACTGCGAGTCCTCAGAGTCCCAGCATGGATATTTTGGACCAGCTACATTGGAGCCTTGGAAGGAGAAGGACTACATGAGGGATTGGATGACAGAAAAGGGTGGGGGGGTGTGCACACACATAATAATGGTGCACGTGGTGTGCGTAGTATTGACAGAGCACAAAGAAGTTTTGTTGGTGCACGCACAATATGGGTATATGTTGTCACACGACAATTTAAGTTAATGGTGCGTGCAGAGTATTGGTGTGCTGTGGGGGCATACTAAATTTTGGAATGGTTCAGTGCATAGAGGGAAATGCACATGAAATATCAGTGCATGATACACAAACTATACGCAACAGATAATAGTGCAAGAACCAAAATTTTGCGCGATGGATATTGGCGCACGACACAAAAATAGTTTGGTCAAGTTATTGGCGCGACAGAGAACTGATGC
This sequence comes from Picea mariana, assembly GCA_032191745.1. Lineage (NCBI taxonomy): Eukaryota > Viridiplantae > Streptophyta > Pinopsida > Pinales > Pinaceae > Picea > Picea mariana. The sequence continues at coordinate 8,679 of JASDQU010210586.1, forward strand.
ATAGTGGTTATACGTGCGTGAAGCACAATTTACCTTATGGTGTTGCTACACATTGTAAATATGGGTGTACAGGTGGAAATTTGTGTGCGCAAAGTCATTTGGAGGGTGAACAATAGTGGAAAACCAATGAATTTCCGCGACAATTTATATTGTTTGAACGTCATCTTTTTGCAGCGCATTTTTGAGGCCCTTAACAACGTTTTTAGGTACTCAAAAACCACGAGAACAGAGTCTACCAAGGTACATTGTGTCTTTTTGGATCAAACAAAAAATCTCGGAGAGAGCTTTCTAATGGTGTAAACCGTTCGTCAAATGGAGCTTTTATGAGAAAGTTACAACACAAATAGTGGAGGGTAAATTTTAAGACCCAGTTAGCTTCAAATAGACTGCTACAGAAACATATTGAGGCACAGGAGCAGTCAATGGAAATATATTGAACCATAGATGACAGTCCCAGAGATGAATTAAATTTTTGGGCATGTTAAAGATGTTTAATATGGCAAAGAAGGTACCTATAGCATTCCAGACCAAAAACATGAATTGGCCTAGAACTTCAATAGGTTGTAATTAGCAGCCAAGAACACAGAAAAAGGTGAAACTTGGAAAAAGTGTCCATAATATGTATATGAAGAAACCCAATTGAGATCATATGAAAAATCCAATGGAGTAGGTGCAAAAATGCATAATTACATCGCAAAGTTGTGCCAAGTTGAAGTGTGAACAAAACAATTAATGGGCAAATTTTAAATAGCCATAACTTTATGCTCAAGACTCAGAATTGAGAATGGGAGTAGGTGTTGGAAAGTTGTTGGGTAGTAGAATATAATTATTGACCCATAAAATTGATCTGTGCATGCAATTTTTTAGGAAATTAGAAGAAAGCGTTTTGATATATTATTGAACCAGAATGGTTCATATTTTCATGAAATTGATGAAACCATTTGCCTGGCAAAGCTTTGTTGGATGCACATTTTGCATAGTTAACAACAACTAGGTCAAATCAGGACCATAAAATGTTCCATAGGAATGGAAGAGGCACAAGGGACATACATCCAGGAATATGAGATCAGAGGGATGGATGTCCATTTGGGAATTGAAGGAACAAACTCCAATGGACATGGAGAAGGAAGGGATGAAAACATGAATATGGTAGAGACCATTAAAAATTTGTAGAAGGATGTCCAAAGCCATAAATATTATAATGGAAGGAATATGATATCCAAGGAGCAGCAGGATAACTTCAATGTGAAGTTAATGCAGATATTGAACATAATAGAAACGAAATTGGATAAGGGGAGTGGCTCAAGAAAATCAGGAAGTCACAGGTCTCCTGATGAGAAAAGACGAGCCATAAGTGTTAGCAGACATCACCATCACTCCTCGAGGAATTCCAATAAGAGAGAACATAGCAGCTCAAGTCCATCCCCTATCAAGAAGCATAAGGGGTATGGGGTAGATGATCTATGAGGAGGGATGAAAAAAATCAAACCTCCTACATTTGATGGTGAGCACACGAAGGATGAAGATACAAAGATATGATTGTTGGGCATGAGAAAGTATTTTCAATTGCATAATTATTCTTCTCATGAAGAAGGTAGAATTTCCATCTATCAAATCAAGGGAAAGACACCCATGTGGTGGGATTAGCTTGTGCAGGTGCAACACATTAAAGAGAAAAGTGTTACTTGGAGGGAATTCAAGAATTATTTTGAGAAGAAATAATTGACGAAGAGATAGTATGACAAGAAAATGAAAGAGTTCTTTGAACTCAAGCTGGGGAGTATGACCATAGATGAAAATGAAAGAAGGTTTTTAGAACTGTTCAAGTATGTCTCTTTCATCAAGGATGAGACAGTTAAGATTCAAAGGTATTTGAGTGGATTTCCATCATTCATCAGTGAAAAAATATATTATGATGATCCCAAGACATTGAAGGAGACCATAAGGCAAGCTAAATGCCTATATGATCAACAAAAAACAAGGCCAAATTTCCAAAAATCTCGGGAATACAAGAAGAAATTCAAGATGGATCAAAGGAAGAAGGGATATATGCCACCATTCTTCATAAATAATCCTCACGGACAGCCAAATTCTAGAGAACCTAGAATGATTGAGACAGGGGGTCAAAGATCAAGGCAACCACCTATTTAATGTCGGGGTTGTAAAGGAGATCATATGTTCAGAGATTGTCCTCACAGAGGTGAAAAGGTTAGAACTGTTCACAATGTAGAACAAGATGAAACAATGGAGGACATGGAAAAAAATGTACCAAGGATCTATGCAGCCCTGGACAACAATCAAGAAAAGTATTAGTCACATATGATTGAAGTGGAAGGTATGATCAACAACCAAACCATTGATATTTTAATTGATTTAGGAGTTATTCATAGTTATATAGATACTAAGATGGTGTAAAGTTTTAATTTTCCAAGAAGCAAGCATGGAATATCTTGGTTGGTGCAACTGGCTACCGAAGCCAAAATAAAAGTTAATGAGATGGTTAAGTCATGTCTTATGGACATGAATGGGCTGAACACCAGGGAAGATTTGAACATCTTTCCTTTAGGTTCCTATGAATATCTAATTGGGATGGATTGTTTGGACTAGCATCATGATATGTTGGACTGTCATAACAAGACATTTACTTGGATGGATGAGGAAGGGAACCTAAGGAAAGTGCAGGGAATTCCTAGGGTAGTAAACATCAAAGAAATTTCAACATTTCAGCTGAAGAAATGTTATAGAAAAGGGTGTCAAATATTTGCAACACATATGGAAGAGACACCTAAAGATAAGGTGCCAAATTTGGAAGATCAGGCAGTCCTGGAATATTTTGAATATGTGGTCAAGGAGGTACCAGGACTACCCCCAAAGAGAGATATTGATTTCTCTATAAATTTAATGCCCGGAGCAACTCCAGTATCAAAGACTCCTTACAGGATGAGTACACCAGAGCTGAAGGAGTTGCAATGCATCTTGAATAAATTCTGAAGAAGGGGTATATACACCCAAGTGTGTCACCTTGGGGTGCCCCAATATTGGTTGTGAAGAATAAATATGGGACATTAAGATTATTCATTTATTTCAGACAGTTGAATAAAGTGACTGTAAAGAACAAGTATCCTCCGCTAAGGATTGATGGTCTCTTTGATCAATTGAAGGATGAAAATATATTTTCAAAGATAGATCTCAGGTTAGGATACCATCAGGTAAGGATTAAAGAGGAAGACATCAGCAAGACTTCCTTCAGGACAAGGTATGGTCATTATTAGTTCACAGTGGTGCCATTTGGGTTGTCAAATGCACCATTTGTTTTCATGTGCTTAATGAATGGTGTTTTCCAAGAATATTTAGACAATTTTGTCATTGTATTTTTGGATGATATCCTTGTATATTCCAAGTCAGAAGAAGAGCATGGGCATCATTTGAGGATGGTTTTGCAAGTATTAATGGAGCATCAATTGTGTTCCAAATTGAGCAAGTGCTCATATTATTAGAAGCAAATTTATTATTTAGGTCATATCATTTCAAAGGATGGGATAACAGTGGATCCTGAGAAGATATAAGCCATTAGAGAATGTTTAGTGCAAAAGAATGTGACAGAGGTCAGATCATTCATGGGCCTTGTAGGCTACTATAGGATATTTATTGAAGGATTCTCAAAGATTGCACACACAATCAATTGTTTACAAAAGAAGGGTGTGAAGTTTTAATGGACATTGGATTGTGAGAAGAGTTTCCAACACTTGAAACAATTATTAACAAGTGCTCCAATATTAAAGATTGCAGACCCAAATGATGACTTCATTATATGCACAAATGCATGTAAAGAAGGACTTGGTGGAGTCCTCAATAAAAATGGGTTTGTTATATGTTATGATCCAAGGAAGTTGAAGGATCATGAAAGACACTATGCCACTAATGATTTGGAGTTGGAAACCATAGTGCATGCCTTGAGGAAATGGAGAAACTACCTCATGGAGAAAATGTTTGAACTGAGGACAGACCATAATGGTCTGAAATATTTATTTGATCAACCAACTCTAATGCTAGGTGAAGCAAATGGTTAGAATTTCTAAGTAAATATGACTTTGATATAAATGATATCAAGGGGAAAGAGAACAAAGTGGTTGATGCACTTAACATAAGAGTGCATGAATTGCATGCTACAAACATTAGCATGTACCAATCATATTTGAAAAACAAAATTTTAGAGGCTGCAAAATTAGATTTGCAATATAGGGAATTAGTGACAAAATTACAACAAGGTAATTTGTAGTAGAAAATTGAAGAATACAAGCTAGATAATGATGAAATTCTCATGTACATGGGAAAAATTTATGTACCAAATTCCTAGGAATTGAAAAATATGATATTGAGGGAAATGCATAATGTACCTGATGTTGGGCACCCAGGTTATCAGAAAACTATTACAGCTGTCAAGAGCTAATATTATTGGCCAAGAATGAAGAAAGAGGTTGTTGATTTTATTGCCAAATGTTTGGAATGTCAAAAGGTAAAGGCTGGGCATAGACACCCAGCTGGTTTGCTACAACCATTACCCATTCTTGAGTGAAAATGAGAAGTTGTAACAATGGATTTCATCACCATCATGCCCAGAATAATCAAGCAACATGATTCTATCATGGTAGTGTTGGATAAGCTTACTAAAGCTGCCCATTTTATTCCAGTTGAGCTCACTCACAAGGCAACCAACATTGTTGATATTTATATGAGAGAAATTGCTTGATTACATGGAATACCCAATACAATTGTTTCTGACAGAGATCCAAAATTTTCCTCAAAATTTTGGAAGAGATTATTTAATGGATTTGGACCTAATTTGAATTTTAGTACAAATTATCATCCAGAATCAGATGGACAAACAAAGAGAGTGAATCAAGCGACTGAGGATATGTCGAGGATGTATGTGATGGATAAACCATCAAAATGGGAAGACTAAATACACTTGGTAGAGTTTGCTTATAACAATGGGTACCAAACATCTCTAAAGATGAGCCCATTTGAGGAACTTTATGGCAGAAAGTGCAACACATCGGTAAGCTGGGATAACCCAGCAGATAGAGCAGTGATTGGGCCAGATTTGCTCAGGGAAATGGAGGAGTAAATGTTGAAATAAAACAAATTTAAAGGCTTCCCAATAAAGGAAAAAAAGCTATGCTGATAAGGGAAGAACTCATAGGGAATTTAAAGTTGGGGACCATGTATTCCTGAAAGTGAAATTCAACAAAAGATCCCTGAAGTTGGGAAATTTTTCAAAGTTGGCAGCTCAATATTGTGGGTCATTTGAAATCCTAGAGAGGATTGGTCCAGTAGCTTATATGATTGCACTGCTTGCATCTATGTATGTTCATAATGTATTCCATGTATCATTGCTCAAGACATATATACCTGATGCTAATCATGATATTGATTGGAATGTGATTCAGGTGGAGCAAGAAGACGCTTTTCAAGTGCATTCGATACACATTCTGGACTGAAAAATCAAACAGCTCCAGAATCAATCCATAGGGATTGTAAAGGTCTAATGGACTTGGTACGGTCCTGATGATGCTACTTGGGAGCATGAGGATGCAATACAGACATAATACCCACATATTTTTGAGGATTTCTGACATTTTTTTTGTATATGTGTACATAATGCACTGAGAAAAGTGCATAAATAAGGGGAGGGGATTGTAATATCCCTAAGCTAAACCCAATTGTAAATGTAAATGAAAATTTACTTAAGCTGGTGAGCTGCTTGATATCATTTTTGTATGCACCTTTCATGTCATAGTGCGCACATGTACTGCACAGTAAAATGATGAAGTGTGTAAATTCCACGATACTGCACATAACATCTTAAGTGCGCATGATGTTGAGGCCAACGATAATTTGTGTATATGCTATGTTTATAGGCTGGTAAGCCTGTTTTTTGACGATTAGGCCAAAGAGCCTAGATGTTAAAGGCTAGTGCACCTATTTTTTTATATGTCTCAACATTAATATAAAATATAGACCGACCACAATAAAAGAGTATGGGGGACTAAAATCCACTAGTTGGGGAAAGGGAGGGGGCTAAAAGTTAAGGAAAAGGGCTAAGCTAGGGAGATTAAGCCAAAAAAGAATATTATATTAATATTTCTTAAAGTATAAAGTATGGATAATTATTTTATCCTAAGTTCTAAGGATGGGAACAAGTGGGCCAAAGTAGCTCCCAACATGACAAGTGTCAAGTTGGGGACATGCATACTTATAGTTTGGACTTAGTTCATTTTGGGGGCATTCATCATATTTTTCATCATTCAGCTATTATTGCATGATCGCTCACACACTCATTGAGATATCCTTCGTACCTTTCGATCACTGTACCTGAACTATATCCATAACCATACCTATTTTGAGTAGCTAGTTATCTTAGGAGCTGGACTGAAGAAGTTGGTTGTTAGGCCCATGGGATATTGAAGAGGTGGGTTGTTAGGTCTGTGAGCAATTTCTCTCCGGGTGAGAGAATTTCTAGGAATTGTTTTCCTGAAGGTGTTAAACTACAACTACAAGGCTTTGATACTTCCTATCCGACCTGTTGCCGAAGCCTGAAAAGGAAGTGGGGCAGCCGAAGGACTGTTGATAAGAGAAGGGGCACACTTCCTGGGGTGGGATAGGTATGTGGGGATTGAGGGACTGTAGGTCATTAGTTTTAATAGGAACCTATGACAGAGCATTTCATGTTGTCTATGAGCCATTAGCCTGGTTAGGAATCCCTTTAACTGAGTGGAGTTTAGTCTCAGCTCAGGGATAACCCACTGCTGATAGTGATGAGCAGTGTGGTCTAAGGCTGGGAGGTTCATGGAAGGTCTGCATGGGGGGAATTCTCTGCAGTTTTGAAATTATTTCTCTATGATTTTGAATCGGAATAATATTTCTCTGTGGTTTTGAATAGGAATAATATTTCTTCGTTGTTTTGAACTGGTTTTGAAATGATTTCTCTACAGTTTTGAATGGAAATAATTCTCTGCGGTTGAACAAAAATAATATTTCTCCTCGGTTTTGAATGGGAATACTTCTTCTGTGTGATTTTGAAATTATATCTCTGCGGTTTTGAACCAGAATAATACTTCTATGCTTTTTTTTTTTTTTTGTAAGGAGATATTTTATTTCTAAGACTATATATCTAGGGTTTTGAACGGTAATAATACATCTCTTTGGTTTTTAACTTTTGTACCTAGAATAATATCTGTAGTTTCTCTAGACTTCTTTGTAGAATAATACTCTAGTGATGTCTCTACAAGTTATGTGTCCAAGCTCTCATGAAGATCTTTTTCCTGAGAAAAGTGATTGTTGTCTTCTTTTAAAAAGAATATTTTTAAGATGATTTCCCAGGCTGCCTATGTTATAGGGTGTGAAAATCCTTCATTCTCGTAGGAAACCCTATACTTGGAGTGTGAACTATTCGCAGTCTGCTCTATAGGTAGGGTGCAAACCTATTTCAAAGCTTGGAAAAGAGAAGAGATTACGGAGGTTCTAGAAGGGAGTCTTCTAGAAAATGAGGTGGCATTTGCATGGTTGGCATCCTACTGACTTCTCAGATTTAGTGGGATCATCCTCATCCCTTTAACCATCTCTCCTTCTCCTATATAATGAAAGGTTTCTCAAGGAAGAGGTTAAACAA
>JASDQU010210587.1:2431-18889 GCA_032191745.1 Picea mariana
AGACAAAGTGATAGTATAGGTTCAAATATAGGTGATCAAGGGTATAATAATGGCAAAAAGTATAGGCAAAAAGGTGCATAGTGTGGTCCTAACATCCTTCACTTCCAGAGTTTGTGTGTTATCCGTAGTTTTTCAGCAAGCTCTGGAGCCCTTTGCTGTGTAAAAAGTTATTTGCTTCCAGTCGTTACGTAATTCTATTGTGTTGATTTTGCTATGTCTCCTCCATTGTTTTCAACCATTTCTTAAAGTCTTTTTGAGCTTGCTACAAGATAGCTTTGGGGATGAACTATTTATTCTCACAGTGATCCTTCTTCCTTCTAAATTTCTTCCTACCGTGCCTAGTTTCCCCATTGCGTCGATTTTTCGTCCTGCTTTACCGTCGTGCTGAGTTTTCCACTGCGCCATAATTTTTCATCACAATTCCCTAAAGCGTCAAGTCTCTCGTTGTTGTTTTCTACCGCACCAAGTTTCCCCACTGCGCCGAAATTTTCCATCGTGCTTTACTGTCACACCATGAATTTTTGTGGCTGATTTTTGTTTGTTGCACAAAGATTTATGTATTGCCTTTTCTTGCAGTCTCTGCAAATTTCATCATTCTTATTTTCCATGCAAAGAGGGTATCACAATTCATTACTACGCGCGTGAAATTAATATATACCATCATCATGGCAGTTTCCCAAAGAATAAGAAAGAAGGCGAGAAGTGGCAGGGCCATGAGGTTTGAACCTCATGATGTAGAGTTAATAAATGAAGACCCAGAAATTGGGGCGTCTTTTGAACAAGTTGGGTGTATGCGTTTCTATGAAAGGATCAAAGGATATAATTCAAAGCTAGCTGAGCAGATCACCCTCAATTTTATCGAGGTCAACGCGATAATTGTGGGAATCACTTTACGAGTGACGAAGGAAATGTTGTCAGCTATGATGGAGATCCCTCTGCATGGAGAAAAATGGTTTAAAGGAATTCCCTTATACATTTCATGCTATATGGATTTCATCAAGCCCGAATGTCGAAATCAAAAAATTGGAGCCAACATTCCAAGCCAGTATCTCCTAGATCCTTTCGAGAAACTTCTAAATATAATCAGAAGACATTTCACTTATGAAGGAAGGTTCAATAGGGTGTATCCATATCACATCAGGTTACTGATGCACTTCACAGGGGAAAATCCCTTGAATTTACCTTTCTTCTTGTGTTGAAGGTTGGGAAAGATAGCAAACAACATCCATGGCAAGGATGATCATCCAAGAAACAATTTATTCCATTTTTCATTAATCAGGGTGTTAGTGGTTGAAGATTTGAGACATTTGAACAAGCACTGGGATTCTTTTCTGATTTTGGATAACATTCCCAGAGGCCCCAAAGGAGACATTCCTCTATCTGCAGAGGAAATAACACTTCATAGTGTAGAGGCGAGAAAGGAAGATGTTACAAGAAAAAGAAAAGGAAAAGAAATAGAAGACTCATCATCCCGTCARCCAACATCCCAGAAGAAAGGCAGGTCAAGRTTCATCAATAAAAATAAGGAGATCCAAGCTCCCAGTAAACCACACACCAAGTCTGCTGCCAAGATATTTCCCATGCACACCATTCATCTAGATCTTGTTGAAGGTGCAAGCAAGGGAATTGATGAGGGGCAGGGGGAATTAGGTGAGGAAAATGMAAATGTTCAAGAGTTGTCGCAACAAATGAAGCAAGCACAACACGCTATTACCCAACTTTATCAAGAAAGGAGAGAGTTGAGAAGACAATTGTCAGAAAGGACCATTGAAACACCAGCATTGCAGAGACGATCACGTTAGTTACCCCCTACCTCTCCCACAACGAGAGAAAGGAATGTAAATTGTCTTAAAAAATAGCTCAAAGAGGCCCAATATGTAATCATTCAGCTTCGGGAGGAGCAGAGGATGTCAGAGGAAAAAATCACAGAGCATTTCAAAGAGTGTAGACCAACCATTGATAACACATGTGAAACTCTCACGAGTGCTCAATCAAAACTAAAAAGAAACGTGGTTTTGTTGAGGCAGGTGAAGAGTTTGAGCAAACAGAACTAGTCTTTAAGAAAAACAATCAGAGATTTGAAATTGCAGAAAATGCCAGATGCATGAGTAAGATAGCCTATTTTTTGTCTTTTTGGTTTTTGGCATGGAATATTTCTTTGTACCTATCCTTCTTTCTTACATTAACAAGAATTATAACACAACACCTGCACAATGAATATTCGTTGCGCAAGTGTTGTAAGCTTACCTAATGAGAAGGTAGGTATTTATGAAACACATGCCAATTTTGAAAGAGATGCATGGTCCCCAACCGTTGTTGCCACCTGTAGTTGCACGAGAAACCACAAATGGATATCTGCTATGCAAACTCTCCACACGCATGCTATAGCCAATGATCGCGCAACAGCAACAAGAGTCTGTTATACAAAAGTGATAGAGTTTCCAACAGTATGCATGATTACTCGGGCACCCCTTGAAAGAAAACGTTGATTTATCACAACTCGATGGTCAAATCTTACTCATGACCAAATGATTGAAACAAATATGTCAGTTATGTTATGATTGGGTGCAACCAAACTTCTATTTTTAGTAAATTTTGTTGAAAAGGTTGTCCAGGGGGGAAGTAACCAAATCCAGGATTCTAGGGGGGATTAGTTTGGACATAGCATCCCAAGAGGGCGTTAGTTTTCTATATATTTGATCTTTTTTTATGTAAGTCGGGTTGGAAAAGTAGTGTAGACAGAGGACTCATGAATGTAATTTTTTGAATCTGATGGAAATATAATGCAGAGGTCTTGAAGATTTTGATGAAAAGATTCTAATGGCGGTGGTTTGATGTATTGTGATCCTATCTTCGTATGTACTTCATGTTTCCTGCAAATTCATGTTTGTTTCATTGGTTTAAATTGGAAATATTTAAAGGGTTTAAAATTCATCTCATGGTGCTTTAGAGTCAACCATTTAAACTCTATGTTTTTATTCTAAGTTAAGTGAAAATTCATCTTTAATGGTGCTCTGATTTGCTTTATGTTTCTCCTTTCTTCCACCATACACAACGGTATTGAAACTGAAAGACCATTTCCTATTTAGCCTTTATCCTCTCAAAGATTCCCTTAGCAATCATTGATTTCTCTCGTTTTCAGGGGGTTGACTCCATAGCCCAAAAGTACTATATTTCCTTACCAGTGAAACCAGAAAAAACTTTCTCAAGCATCTAAATATAGTCGTCAATCCAAAGTTATTATCTATCAGAGACTAGGTCTCAGAGAGAGCCCTCTCAAGATTGGAAAGGCTAGTTTCCAGTCCTAAAGTTGGTTTGTAGGTTACCTTGGTAGATCGTTCTCTTCAGCCCAACAATTTACCAAGTGCTAACACGTTGGATCAAAATAGAGGTACGTGATACGCCAAAGTTTGATGGATTAGCTGAGGTAAGTTCTTTTGTCAATGAATTTGAGTTGCATATACCCGAACAAAAAAGGTTGTTAGCATTAGATGTTTCACTGAGAGAAAATCCAGTGAAATGGTGGGAAACCCACAATGAAGGGATATATGATTGGAAACATTGTAAAAGGTTGATGCAGATCAAGTTTGGAATAGAAGACATTATGCATAAGTATACGGGGATGAGCGATCTGAATTATCATGTTGTGTGATGTATTCTAACTTGGAGGCAACTGTTGAAGTAGGAATGGACATACAGGTTCATACATACACTGGAGACAGTTCCCAAGAACTGGTATTTAGAGCTAGAAGTGTGCAGAGGGACAACAAATTGGGAAAAGCTCACCCAAAACTTTAAGGTAACATTTAATTTTGAAGATACGTCGCCATTAGTAGATGAAACTTTACAAGTCATTAGAGGTAAAAAATTTATGGAAGAAGGTCAAGTAGAAATAGTACCTGCATATAGTGTGCACAAAGAGTTTTTGACAGTCCATGAACTATTAGAATGTTATAATGTTACCAAAGAAGAACAAGAAGAAGAAAACCTAAGAAATGTATAGGTACCAAAGACTGAAGGGGAGTGCGATGTAGTAGGTCCAACACTTGAATCTGACGCATATGTAAATCCCTTAAGAGTGCCCAAAGTGAACATTGGCACGAAGGAGAAACTAAAGTTTACAAACATTGGTGATTATTAAAACGATGAGAGTGTGGAAAAGATTACATACCTATTGCACAAGTATCAAGATCTCTTCCCGGCAACCTTTTCAGAAATGAAGGGAATAGCTAGAGAATTGGGCGAGATGAAGATCCCATTAAAACCTTATGCTAATCCCGTAAGACAAAGACCTTACAGATTGAATCTAAAGTACAAGGAAAAAGTGAAAGCAGAGCTTCACAGAATGATAGAAGTTGATAAAATTGAACCTGTCATAGAGTCTGAATGGATAAGTCTAATGGTGGTTCAAGATAAGAAAAGGGGGGGTATTAGAATTTGTGTAGACTTAAGGAAGTTGAATGATGCTTGTTTACATGACCCATTGTCGACCCCCTTTACAGATTAAGTATTAGAAAACGTAGGAAGGTAGGAGGCCTACTCATTCACCGATGGATTTTCAGGATAGCATCAAATAAAGATTGCACCAAAAGACATACATAAGATGACATTTGCAACAAAATGGGGAAGCTACTAGTACACAGTGATGCTGGTTGGGTTAAAGAATGCACCTACTATGTTTTCTAGATTATTTGTCGCGGCCTTTAAGGAGTTTATTCGTAAGTTTCTTCAAGTGTCATTAGATGATTGGACTATCTTTAGCCTATTCAAAGATCACATAGAAACTCTAAGGTTTATGCTTGATAGATGTAGACAATATCATATTTCATTAAATTTGAAGAAATGTATTTTCTGCGCACTATTTAGGATATTGTTAGGTCATGTAGTATGCAAGCAGGGTTTGTTAGTTGATCCTCCCAAGATAGCAATAATTGTTAATATTCCACCACTTGAATCAGTGAGACAGTTGAGAACAACTTTGGGTCATACCAAATATTACAGGAAATTTATTAAAGGTTATGCACAGATTACAACTCCAATGGAGAAGTTATTGAAGAAAGAAGCTAAGTGTAGGTGGAATGAAGACTGTCAAAAGGGTTGTGACGGGCTATTTGTACAGGTTTGTTGCATGGTTGATGCACTTTTTCATGGTACAGGTTGAGGTACAGGTTGGTGCATGGTTGATGCACTTGTTTATGGTACAGGTTGATTACAAGTTGAGGTACAGGTTGGTGCATGGTTGATGCACTTGTTTATGGTATAGGTTGATTACAGGTTGTTTGGTACAGGTTGGTGCATGGTTGATGTACTTTTTTATGGTACAGGTTGATTACAGGTTGATTGGTATAGGTTTATAGTAGTATATCTCACAATGATAGTGTGACAGTGGTTCCATCATTCTACTTTTATTTCAGGGCGGTTGGACGGGGAAAGGATAGGTGGTTGTAGCCGGAGAACATAGGGGGTTGGAGCCTTCTTTTGGTTGTAGCTAGAGAATTGGGGAGTTGGAGCTTCCTTCAGGTTGTAGCCTGAGAAACTAGGGGGGTAAGAGCCTCCTTCTGGTTGTAGCCAGAGAATTGGGGAGTTGGAGCTTTCCTCAGGTTGTAGCCTGAGAAACTAGGGGTTGGAGCCTCCTTCCAATTGCAGCTGGAAAACAAAGGAAKTTAGTGCTTCCAATGAATGTAATTCTTAAAGACTGTTGGCCCTTGACCAAKTTTTGGGGAACACTTGGTCATATTTGACCCTTTTTGGGACTTCGATAGCCTATCGAAGATGAAGCGCAAAGTGAAGCGGAGATTGCGGAAGCTAGACCCCCTTTTTGGGTCCTTTTTGGGTTTTGGGATAATGTAAYGGGAAAGGGATGTTGGCCCGTGGGTTCACCCACGCTTAGGCCCACTTTTGTAATGTATAAATAAGTAGCTAGGMGATGTAAGAGATGGATATAAGCTAAGTGCTAGATCAGCATATATGTGGTGTAGGCTAAGTGCTGGAGTGAATTGTAAGTGCTTTGTGTAGACTGTAAAGGGCTTGCAGAGCTAAGTGCAAGTTGTTGTAAGAGGTTATAGAAGGCTTTGTGTTGTAACACAAGGGAGAAGGATATAGCGAGCTACACAGATATTCTTCCCTATGCACAGTAGTGTTTTTGGTGGCTCTGTGCTATAACTAATTGAAGACGCTAATAAAGAAGAAGAGTTGGTGGACGTAGCCTCAGGGTGGGGGTGAACCACGTAAATTTGTGTGTTATGCTCTGTGCTTCAACTTGATGTGTTTATCTCTACTTTGCTAAGTGCTTTGATGTATTTAGATGGATTCACTTATGCTTTGTGCTTCTTAGATATGTATGAATGTTAGATTGGACATATATGAATATGCTTAGTGTTGATCTACTAGATCTGATCTATTTTACTATTGCTGAGTGATGAAATACCTTGTATCTAAGTGAATGCTAGGATGCTCTATTATGTCAGCGAAGTAGATCTAAGTGAAATATTGATGAATGATCTATGATAAGTGCTTGCTAAGTGATATAATCATAGATCTGTGTCCCAGCTAAGGTTGTAGACACCTAAGTCTTGAAACCACCCCTGCCTCTACCTCGGGTGAGACTTCATCTTCTTCACAGGTGTTTCCGAAAGGGCCGGTAGTTAGGGTTTTGTTGGTGCGTTGTTGTAGCATTGAACCCCGAGTCTGCCCCTGTGCCAACAAATGGTTCTGTTGCCGGGACTGAAACTGTGATTGTTGGGAACTAAGGGAGAAGAATCTTTGTGCAAAGATTCATCCTGAAACTGTGGAAGCTCTGTGCGTGGATCTGTGCCCTAGTGCACAGTATTTTACTTGATCTAAAAATCTCTGTGCTAAAAAAAGAAGGCTAGATATGAAGAAAAGAAGCAAGATCTAAACGCTTGGTTCTCTAAGAAAGGTAAAAGTGGAAGTTTCTGAAGAAAAGAGGTAAGATCTATAAGCTCAGTGCTCTGATAAAGGTAAGAATAGTTAAAAGTTCTTAGATCTGAAAGCTTTGTGCTCTGTAGAAGTAAGATAAGTGGAAATTTTTGTTTCTAGAGTATGGATCTAGGTATGTTTGATAGACTCTGTCCTAGCTTGAAAACTAGGGCCCTGATAGATGAAAGAAAGTTTGATATGACTAGATCTGATAAGCATAATGCTAGATATGTTATATCTATGCATAGAAAGAATGTTTGGACTAACAAATGGATGTAGGATCCTAGAAAGAATTTTTTGCAAGCTAGCTACCATGATCCTGGTGCGTAGTACAGAAGAAGTTGGGGATCATTTAAGAGAAAGAGAGGATTAACCCTATGTTACAGTTGCAGAAAACCAGGCCATCTAGCTAAGGAATGCCCTGGTGGGAAACCTAGTTGTCTATGTTGCAAATCCTTGGATCACGAAGTGTTGGATTGCTCTAGAATGATTACTAGGCTTGAAAGAATGAATCTGAACGAAGAAAAACCTAAGGAAGATCCAGAAATAGCAGAACCCTACAAAGAATTAGAGATGATATTACTACAGATGAAAGACACCTTGAATGACCACCGACATGTTAGGTTATCAGAGGTCTTTAAAGAAAAAGAATGCATCGAAGTAAGAATAGGAGACTTCGATATTGACTGTGTTCTGGACGAGGAAACACAAGTGAATGTTATGACAGAGAGAACTTGGGAAGCTATAGGAAGGCCTGTTGTGATCCCCTCATCAAGAGGAATAGAGATATTCATAGGAAAACCGGTAAATATATGTGGAAGGCTCACTTGGATATCTATGAAAGTCAAAGGAACTTCGACAAAAGAAGATTTTGAGATTATCAAATTTATTGAGGACAGCGCCCCGTTTACTATGTTACTTGGAAAACCTTGGATTGAAAGAGATCAAGCCAAGAAGAAGGAAGAAGAAAAGGTTTTAGAACAACAGAGACAAGAATTAAAAGATTTCATGACCAGAAGGATCGCACAGTTGATTGAAGAACAAGAGAACAAATCGAAGCTACTTGACACTAGAAGCCCAGATGTCCAAACTGCAAAAGCATTAGGGGACTCCTAGAATATTGAAGTATCTGTCTCAGATATAGACGAAGTAGTACCCCTGAGTCCTAGGAGAGAACCCTAGCAGCGTGAAGTGCCTATGCCCAAGGAAAATAAGAATCAGAATGAGAAATGAACTACCGAGACAAAGCTCACAAGGAAGAAGGCTAGGAAGCTAAGTAAAAAGAAGGCTAAGATTGAAAATCTATAGAGGGTTCCAAAGGGTACCCCGCAGAAAGAAACTTTGCAAAATTGGAGCTTCGTCGGGATATCAGAACAACGACATGGGTCACTTCGCCATGGTGAAGCAATATAGCCATTGGAATCCGATATATACGTTCGACTTCCGCTCCAAACGGATCAAAAAGAATTGATGGCTCATCACCAGACCGTTAGACCACGCCATAATGGACAGAACAAGAGTTAATGAAGCCCCATATCCATTACAGAGTTACTTACTTATTCCATCGTCCCATGCATGGAAGACACTTTTGCTAATTACGAATTTGAGTCCGCATACTACATGAATTATGAACAGTGATTACCCCACTCTTACTCTCTACCCTATTACAGTACCTACGTTACTTTGAGAACTCAAGATATTGATCCTAAGCGTATATGTCTGACTAATTTAGCGCAGCTAAAGAATATGTAAGAGAGGTACTTTCTAGCCTTAGAGCTGAAAGAGTCATGTCAAAGAGAGGATTGTCTACAGGTTTACAGGCATCATCGATGAGAGGAGCGCAAGCCTCCCCATCGACTGCTTGAGCAGGAACATCCTGAGCCGGTGCATAAAGAAGAACCAAACATAAAAATGATGTGGCTAGCGCGAAGTTGGTTCCATCCATCCTACCTGCTTACATACCACCTCTGAGCGGTGTGATCAACAGAGACAGTGTGCCTAGAGACTTTGAGTACACTCTAGTCACTACGTACCTGTCGAAAGGGGTACGCGCAGTCTGCATAGACCAAGACAAAATTGCGGCATTGAAGTTTAGTGACTTCAACCTAGGAGATCATAAATTTTACGGCATTCTTGCCCCATACAAGTACCTAACTAGAACCAAGGGAAAGAATTCAAAGATCATCCCTCAGCAATGGATGATGAACCTTGCACAGTCCACTCTGCTCAACGTTATGAAGATACTGCACTTCGGCAAACACCAGGAGGTGAATGCTTGTGTGAAGCTATTGCTGGTGAGTTACCATGGAGGATACTTATGGTTAAACCATCACATAATAGTTGATCCAGCATTGATCAACCAGATCACCGGGCTTAGCATGCAGGGCCCTGATCCCCATGATTACTATCCTGGAAAGACTGTGAATCGCGCTCTTTCTCAGAAGATCAAAGAATCTTATGGCGATGTTGAGAAAGGTGCATGAGGCTACAAGGTAGCTTCTATTGAAAATGGCACAATTCACCTCGCCTGTCAACTGATCACAAGGAAATTGGTACGCAAGAATCAACCCATGCAAGTATCTGGCTTTGTAGTCGACCTCACAGGGAAGTGCGCAGAGGGATTACAGATGATCTGGGTGAAGTACTTGGTGAATCAACTAGAGATTGATTATAGAKAAGTCCAGGATCAGGGGCATGAATTCCATTTTAGCTAGCTCTTGATACTTATAGCTTTCATTGCATGGGAGCTACCAGAAGGTGCAACCTTCCCAAACATCGACCCCTTTGAACCGCTGGCTGTGAATTTCAGTACAATGTGGTACTCGAACAAAATGAACAAGAAGTGGCAATCCAATGTCGTCTTCCATACCTACTACAGCTAGTTGAAGCTCACCATCCAGTCCGAGCCTCGCATGACCCCGAATAATTTACACAGGTTTCGACCTTTGATGAAGTTCAGCGCGGACCACCATTTCATATATATTACAGCACGCGTTGATGAGCACAAGGAACAACTTTAGTCTTATTATAAGCTGACAGAAGAAGACCTGGAGGAGATCAACAAGGAATGGTCGGTGGACCTCCTTGTCTCAGTAGACCCTGTAGAAATGTCTGACATCGACAGCCCAGAAGCTRCGCAGGATACACCTGGGCCCAGTAAGACAAAGAAAACAAAGAAGACGAAGAAGGCTGAGGAAGTCCAGGATATAGACAAMCTATYTGTGAGGAYGGATTCCATTACACTAGATMAAGGAGGTGATGGTGAAGACTTAGAAGAAGTCGAACAAAAACCAGAAGACAAAGTAGAAACCATAAAGAAGAGGAAGGGTTCACCTCTGGAACCTTCCTCCCGGAAGAAATTGAAAGCACCCGTAACTAAGTTGCAGACCACACTCACTCTAGATKACTTCAGTTTCCTCATCACAGCTATGAATGAAGCTATAGAAGAGATAACAGAAAAACAGGAAGCTAAGCAAGAGACAATGTACAAAAGAATTGAGATCGAGCTCCAAGGAGTGTAGCAGGCACTTCAGTCTAGCCGCGCAGTTTCCAATGTGCCCTTGCTAGAAGGAACAATAGAAGAGAGAGATGAACCAGTTCAACTCCGCAAGATTGTTGACACAATTGAAGTACGCCTTCGAAAAGAACAGGAAGAAACAACGTAGGCCACCCAGGCCTTAAAGCAAGCACAGAAGGAAATCATCGAACAATGCTGAGCATTTAGATTTGGCTGATCAAATAAATCTGGCACTCTATTGGCAGTACAGTCGACAGTCTTGCTAATAGAGTGCCATATCCCATCAATTTGTTGAAGGTGGAACCTTAAATCATGAGAGATGGACATTCTGATTCGTCCATGTGCTTCGTCATTCCTATTATCCCATTTGACTTTCTTATCAACATGAGTAGGTTTTGTTTATTTTCCCAAGGTAATCTGATACAAGTCTTTACTTCTTAATAAATCCTCCATATGGGATTTCCATTGGAAGTAGTGGGTGTTGGTAAGCAAGAGATTACTTGAATAATCCATATTAAATATGTAGATAATATGGATTTAAAAACTGAAACTGATGATCTAGATGGAAAGATCTCAAAAAATTAGGCGATTTTTAAAAAAATGGCATTGAAACGAACTTTGGATGTGAAAGTTATGCCCTTTTAAAAAAATGCATAAACAGTAACCAAAGGACCACTTGATGGTGTAAGTTTCTTTATGAAGTGACCCACTTTTATAAAAATAAGTGGGGTTCACTTTTACAATGAAGTTATTTTATAAAAGAAAAGTTGCATGAAAAATAAATAACTCTAAAATATTAAAGCTACTTATAGTGATTTGCTTTTATACTTGAAGTGAAATATGCTTTACAATGGAGAATGAACTTTTTCAAAAAAAAGTAACAAAAAAGAGACTTGAACTCAAGACCTCTTACTTAATAATGAAACGTTTAACCAAATAAGCTAGAAAAACATATTGTATTGTTTAACAAGAGGATTGGGATTGTTGTTGTTGAAGATGGCCTTGGAAAGCGTGCTAAAAAAAAACTATTTTGACACAAGAAAAAAATTTCGCTTCTCGATGACAACGAGGGTTAGATCTCGATTAGCTTACCCGAAAAATGCATATTTTCCTATATGTTTCTAATTTGCCAAGATTGCACAGGGCACGGGGAAAAGAGCATATGCAGATCTAAAATGGTAACAACCCAGAAACAAAAAACATAAAACCAAAATAACACTGAAATAATACTCTGCAAAAATTTAAAAAGGGCGTATTCAGGCTTTATACCTCCGGATCTAGCTGAAGTGGTCGTATCTTGGGAAAACATAAACCTTTTCAAGTGAAATGAAAAGTGTTCTTGAATGAAACAAGCACTATAGAAGCAATGCAACAGTCCTCTCAACCCATAAATGTACATAAATGGCAGAAAAAATAGATGAGGCAACTCGGCTTCACGATCTCGATCTACATCAAGAGCAGGTCTTCAAACAGGCTCTGATACCATGTTCAAAAAAATTGGTATTCCAATAGAGGACAAACACCTTCACTAACCACTCACATAACTAGATCAAAGATCAACACACTGATATTTTGACGTGTTAAAATCCCTACGGGGAAACATCCACGACCCCAGCCAACGCGGCCACTTGGAGCAGTTTATTAATGCAAAAKAAAGAGATTACAGAGAGATTTTACAAGAGAGTTTCTCACAATCAATCATCGACAAATGACCCTCCATGCTCTTTAAATAGATATCATGGACCAATCGGGTGTTAATCCACAGATCAATGGTCGTTAATATTGAGGAGAATATGAACCGTCGGATCACTCTATGTCGGGAACATATTGTGACCATTGGATTTCCTAACTACAAATGCATACTAAAGAAACACACTTTTACCTAACGACACTTTAGACCAAGTAGATCTTAACTAAATCCTAAGTGCCTAAATATCCTAACATTGAGGACATATTTTCTCAGAATGATTTTGTTGGTGATATGAAAAGAAATTATCTTTACCGAAGCTATCTAGATTTAATGCGACTTAAGGAGATTTGGGTGGTCTAGGTGGGTTTTTCGTTTCTCTTAAAGAAAGGGAGGAAAATTATAGGTCTTGAAGATCCTTCATTGACATTCTTTTTTATATCTACGAATTCATTCGACAATGTTTTGACCAATTTCACCACACTATCAATATACTTGGTTTCTTTTTCAAACGAATTTGTTAGTAGTAAAGGTTTATTTCCAACCGACCCGATTTCCTTAGAGTGTGAATGATGGTCATATGAGGATAATTCCCTTTCTACTATTTCATCTTCATCGAAATTCAGAGCCAAAGTATCTTTGCTATCTCGCTTGACAAACATGTCAATAGAAGGGATAAGAGTTGCAGTGTAATACTCAACGGGCTAGTGTTGTGAAGGGGATGTGTTAATAGTAAAATTAGTTAAGACCTGTTGGAATTACTACGACAACTGAGAGGGGGGGATGAATCAGTTGTTGCTGTGATTAAACAATTTTATATCTATTAAAATATTATTAACCTTCTCCAAGTGATCATCAAGATTATTCAAGACATGAACAACAGAAATATCAAGCATCAATCACATTTATGATATACACAGAGACAAATATTCACGAGGAAACTCATAAAGGGATAAAACCTCTTCTTCTTCGAATGATAGGCAGTCTTTAAGTTTTGTACATCATCTTTCTTTAAGCACCAACTCAAAATGAGGCTACAACCTCTTCTTTAACAAGATACAACTTATTGAGAGCACCAACTCTCTAGTTTCTCTAGCACCCACTAGAAGGAAGCACCAACTCCTTGAGTGTTCAAGCACCAACTGGATGGAAGCACCAACTTCCAGTCACACAGGCACCAACCTGTATAACAGATAATAATGGTTCTCCCTTGCACCACCCTACCACCCTGGTTTTTCTGGCTACAACCAGATGGAAGATACAACTCCTTGTGTTCAAGCACCCACTTGAAACTCTGAGGACAACAGTCCTCCCTAGCACCACCCTACCACCCTGAGATATAAATCTTTACTTGAATAAGACCTTACAAAAATACAGACATTTCAATGCTTACCACTTCTTCTTTTTTCTGCAATTCTGCTCTACTTATGTCTGTTCATGCTTGGCTCCACTTGTTGTCTCTCTCCATCTATTCTTCCTCTGTTCTTCTCATGCTCTTAGGTTATCATACAGTCTTATGTTTTCACCATTTCTACTCTGTCCAGCTTATGTTCTTCATCTCTCCATCTTTTCCTATTTGTTCATGCTATCTCCTTGATCACATACAGTTCAACTTATTTTACAGAGAAACAACAACCTTCCTTTGTCACAACATCTTTCTTTTATTCATTCCCTCATCAACCGTTACTCTATGAATCTCCAACACCCATGTCGGGAATCTTAGAATGCTCAAGAGCCATGATTCCAACATCCCAGAACAACGATTCAGTTAGCTTAATTGAATCATAACTGATCAAGAAACCACGAAGTGAAACACCAACCCTTCCATCAGATTTAGTTTGATCAGCGTAGTTGGATTATCCACGCAGAGGCTTTTTATTTGAATTTTCAATGCGTAACCTCCGATGTGGAGCCTAGCAGTTCTAGCTCCTTCCTCAATCTTCTGTTGATGTGACCTTGAGTGAATATCTCATGTGACCACGTGATTGCGGGCGTGGCCAAAGGTGGTTTGAGGGAAATCCGCTTTTCACCCCGCAATTCACTACAGAGCTCCACGTATACCTTTGGGGATATCATGGTTTTGATTGCGGCCTGCTCACGTAAAATTAAGACCCGAGCATGTTCTGACCCCGCAACGCGATGGGACCACTGATCTCATGATCTTGACGGTGCTCCTGAATGAATGGTTCAGATCTGTCCTTTCACGATCTGCGGGTCAGATCTAACCTCCCTAAATCAACGGTTGTGATTTATTTCGTGATCTGGGCTTCAGGAGTTTCAAATCTCAAACCTTGCTTTCTTCTATATGCCAATATTTCAAAGTCGATGATCCATGGAAAATTGTCCTTCTCAATCAATGACTCTGCTTCCACTTTGAAAATTTGACCTTTCAACCAGATCAACAGTTCTGCGGCCCCTTTCTCGATCAACAGTCGAGATCTCCTTCGGGTCTCCGGACTTCTGAAATCTCAAATCTCAAACTTATGCTCTGGATCAGACAACCCAGATTCACTTCAAATGATCCAACGCTTGAGATCTTCTTCAAATGATCTGATGACTGAGATCTACTTCGAATGATCCGACAGTCTAGAATGTATTTTGGCTCTCCAATTCTATGGGATTCAGGAATTTCAACACTCAAACTGACACTCTGGATCAGATGGACGAGATTCGCTTCAGACGATCTGACACTTGAGATATTCTTTGGATGATCTGACGACTGAGATTTACTTCGGATGATCTGACGGTCGAGAATGTATTTCGGCTCTCCGGGTCTTTGGGCTTCAGGAATTTCAACACTCAAACTGATGCTCTGGATCAGACAACCCAAATTCGCTTTGGACGATCTGACGCTTGAGATCTTCTTCGGATGATCTGATGACTGAGATTTAATTCGGATGATCCGACAGTTGAGAATTTTTTTTGGCTCTCCGGGCTTTGGGTATTTCAGTTCTCAACTTGAAATTCTTAAAGTGAGATTTTTCCAAAGTGTAACCTCCTCATAACTTTAGACACGAAATGAATGATGTTCGTTTGATCAAGATCTTAGATCAATGGCTTGAACTGTCTATGATGCATCTTTGCCTTGGATTAAATCCAATGGCTCTCCATATTTTCTTATCCTATCCTTTCATTTAATTCGATCCTACGACTGACGGAAATTTGGGTGATCGAGATCTCAGATCTCAACCCTTGCTTATCTTGTCCTTCCACTAAAGGTGATCCGACAGCTGACGGATATTCGGGTGATCGATATCTCAGATCTTAGCCATTGCTTATCCTATCCTTCCATTAATTCAATCTGACAGCTGACGGATATTCAGGTGATCACGATCTCAGATCTCAACCTTTTCTTATCATGTCCTTCCACTAATTCAATCCGACAGCTAACGTGGTATTCTGACATGGTATACCAACTTGGTCTGCTGACGTGGTTCTCCCTGATCTAACGGTCATCGCATTTTCTCCAGATTCGATGGTCCTTATTCATTTTGGATTTCGGTCTTCGGTTAATTCGATTTTCAAGTTGCCAATTCTTTCAAAGTGAGATTCCCTGAACAGTAACCTCCTCACAACTTTTGACGTGAACCAGATGTTGTTCATCGATCATGTTCATAGATTGATGGCTCGATCTATCTTTAGTGTTGCTCTTTTATCTTATCATGTCCTTCCACTTAAAAGTGATCCAACGACTATTGGGTATTCGGGTATTCGAATTCTCAACATTCCTAGTTTGTCCTGTGGAGATGTTGATCATGATCACATTTCTGTAATGCGCTTTCCCTTCTGAGATTTTATCTCTGCATACTATTCGCTTCTCCTCCTGAGCTTATTCTTTTCCTGTTTTCCATCAACGTTGTTGTTCTTGCCATCAATGTCAAGCACACGCTTCCTATAAAACATGCCAACAATCTCCCCCTTTGGCATTGATGGCAACCCTAAAAGGTTGCACTATTCTGCTTAGACCTCCAACTGTAGCATCCAAACCACACCTTTTCTCCCCCTTTGACATCAATGTCAAAGAAAACATGCTCCCCCTAAGATGTTGCAGTACTTTTCGGAGGTATCAAATATTTGACCAACACATACTCCCCCTGACAGGATGGACTCTCTTAGGTGAGAGAAGGGATGACACCCATCTTTTGATGGAGATATTCAAATAGTGTCTTGGCTAGGGGTTTAGTAAAGATGTCTGCAATTTGTTCTATGGAAGGAATATAATTCAGCTGAACAACTCTGTTTGTAACCTTCTCTTTGAGAAAATGATACTTTATTGGTATATGCTTCATTTTGTAATGAAGAACAATATTCTTGA
>JASDQU010210588.1:0-16269 GCA_032191745.1 Picea mariana
TATCATCAGCTTCTGTCTCAAGTTCTGCATTCTCCTGAACAGATAAATTTGATAATCCCTGGGGATGAATTTTTCTTTCATATTTGCGATCATTCTGTCCCAGCTTTTGATCTTCTGCTTTCCCTTGCAGTGTCTGTCAGCTTGTAGTTCATCCCACCACAATGCTGCATGTCCTTTTAACCTCGTGACAGCAATCCTGACCTTCTTATCTTCTTTGACATCTTCATAGTCAAAGTATGTGTCCAAAGCTCTAATCAAGTCTATAAGCTCCTCCACATCCAAGTTTCCCTCGTAAACTGGAATGTCCATCTTTGCTTTTGCACCCATCCTTGCAATAGATTTGATTAAATGTTCATTTGATGCATCTTCGACTGCAACTTCCTCTTCCCGTTTAGCCTCAGCTTCACTCTCGAAATCACTGAGATCCCCTGCACTGGCTGTGCGTATTTGCACTATCTTCATGTCTTTGAGTCTTTCTCGGAGATCACACATTTGTCTCTCTATGGTTGGATCTGCCATCTGCCTTCCTCTTCTCCGCTGCAATTTCCTATCCTCTAGATCGGTTGACTGTCTATCCCTTCTCAGCGGCATGGTGAATTCTCCTTTTTCTCTGCTACATAAAGAAAAGAAGCTTTTCTAAGCTTGGATACCACTTGACGTAGGCGCACTCCTTGGGGCATGTCCGCTCATAGGATCTTCTCTTTCCTTGGCCTGAAGAACACTAACCGGTTCTTCTATTTCCCTATCGGGAAAATTTTCACCCACAACAACTTCACCATGGGATCTCCCTTTCTTCTATCGGGAAATCAGACTTTGTGGTATCGCGAGGTCTATGGTCGAGTGCTGGTGTTTTGAATCCTTGAAACCCGATGCAAGTCAATGCTGACCCTTCCTTTACCTTGTCGGGATTTCTCCTATCGCGATTTCTCCACTTGCGATATCAATCAAATGGATTTACCGAACCCTGATACATCGAAACTCCGATGAGCTCGCGGATTTGACTTTTCAACGGTCCCTTATCTCATCGGGACTTCAAACTTCACAATTTTGAAACGCATAAACACCTTGTCACCAGGATTCCCGATATCCCGATGACCAAAATGCCGATAGACAACTTCCTGTCGGGACTTTTCTCGATGACTCTAATTGCTACCACGCGTCCTAAAAAATGAACGATTCTCATATGCTTCGGGGTTTTCACCCTGGCGATTCTTGATTTCCTTGCTACGACGAAACGATGTCAGTTGGGCCCCACACGAAGCTCTCCTCTTGTTGGGGAATCGGACTTCACAGTTTCGACTTGTGAGAGTATCCTATCCTCAGAACCTCCGAAACACTGATCCCCGACTCTCTTTAGATTTCTGACACGCGTTCCAAGTAGTGGACGGTTCAGGTCAACCCCTGAGTTTTGTCACTTTACAAAACCATGAACCCTCACTTACCTGAACTCTGATGACCACATCCCCGATCTAGACGACTATATGACACATGTCCCCCCTTGAGATCTTATAGCTATGATCCTTTCGTTGTTCCAGGGTTTAATAGATCTTAGACTGTTGCCTTCAGAAACTCCAAAATGCTGATGGACTCTCAATATGCCCCAACTCCTTATGTTACCTTCAGTAGCTTCAAGGCTTTATCTCTCCTGAGATTCCTTAGGACTCTGAGTCTTAGAGATGATTCTTGCATGCACTCCTTGCGGCAACTCTCAGACACTTCCAAGTGTTGAATACCTTCGACTCTGCGCACTCCTGCAGCAACAATCCTTCAATACTATGCTCAGGTTCGCAACCCTGAGGCTTTCCCTAGCTGGTGCACTCCTTGCATGGATCCTATAACCCAATTTCACTTCTGGGTGAATGAGAAGAAGAGTTAAACTATCTGAGCCTTCTGTCAATGCACTCCTTGCAATCAACTTCAACTGCACTCATTGTAGGAATCCTCGCTCAGAAAGAGAAACAATTGAAACTCATTCCTTCTACTTCCTTTCTCAGATTTCAAACACTCAGCAAGGAATCACTCATACATGGCATGTAAAACAAATGCATGATAGGAAGTAAATACTCATGAGCATAGCATTCAACATACATACACAGAGAACAAACACAANNTGAATCAAATTCTTCTATTAATCTAAATAGTTATACATGGGTGTTTTTACACAGCTCTCTACTTCTCTTCTATGCTCCAATGCTTCTAACTAACTTACAATGCACAATGAGGGTGTCTATATCCCGTTTTCCTCTTGCGCTCTCAAACGATCTAATCTAGAATTAAATTTTTAACTACCTGCATTAACTACTTTAAATGCCTCCATCTACTTCAGACGAGAGCGGGATGCTCAAGGTGTGATTACAATATACAAGTGCACTTTATCTTAGTGGCTCATTTAAGATGGTGCATCAATCCAAGAGATTTTCAAAATTTGTGCTGGCTTGTTCAGCTGTCTGATTGCGTCCCGCGCTGGCTCGCTTGTCGTGAGAGATGCTCCTGCATCATGGATTACCAACATAATCTATTTAGGCAAGTGTAGAAGATGAGGCAAAAATATACTCATGTGCATGAGTACATCAAAGAGTTTTTCAGGATGTCACTCAGATCTTGTATTAAGGAAACATAGTATCAATGTGTGGCTAGTTACCTGAATGGAATGAAGTATATGATCCAGGATGAAATGGGTATGCATTATTTTCGTACTGTAGATGAAGCACATAAAATTTCCATGCAGATGCGGGATAAAGTTGACAAGAAAATCTAGTAGAAGTTAAGCATAAGAGGGCCATGAGGAAGAGGAAAATAAAATATTGCTAAAGAAAATGACAAAGAAGAGGAATCGACAACTAGTGAAAGTGCCAAAGGAAATGGAGTTGGTAGAGGTAGAGGACTCAAAAGAGGAAAGGGTAAGTTTGTAATTAATTGTTATATATGTGGAGTTGAAGGTCACAAATCCTAGGAATGTCTAGAAAAGAAAGGTGAGGCATTTTGTAATGACCCCTTCGTTACGATTACCCGCGATGCCACATGAAGGAATTTTTTTTTTTTTTTTAGGCAGGAACACAAGGAAAAAAAATAGTTCAACCACACAACCTGGAAGATGAACACCACACATGCATATCAGGCAACATACAACCATGAATAACACAATATCACATTGAGCAACTGGGTGAAACATCCAAAAATCAAGGACAGATAGAAACAACTACCCATCCGATGCAAAGACAAAAATGCCTATCGACTAAGGGAAAAAATCCACCATCCCAACATAACGGTCTCAACGACCAGTAACTAGAACTTCTATGACACAAAAATCGAATGAAATAAGGCGTTACGACCCAAGCGCCAACAATGAACTTACAATGATCAAGAACACCCACAATGGGAAGAAAAGAATCTGACGATGTTATCATTCACCTCTATCCAATATCGCGCACCATGATCACCTCATCAAGAATCATGTTGTCCCCAGGTGACAGGTGAGATAATAACACTGGTGCCACATAACCTATCTGGACCAAGGACTTAAGATAAATCCAATGCTCTAAGAGCCGACATAAATGACAAGAAGACTACACCAACACCCCTAAGAAACAAGTCGATAAGGCTCAAGAAGA
Organism: Picea mariana; assembly: GCA_032191745.1. Classification (NCBI taxonomy): domain Eukaryota; kingdom Viridiplantae; phylum Streptophyta; class Pinopsida; order Pinales; family Pinaceae; genus Picea; species Picea mariana. The sequence continues at coordinate 3,612 of JASDQU010210588.1, forward strand.
TGTCCTTCAAGAAGAAAAAGCACAATATATTACATGACTTCACCAACAACCAAAACCATTAACTGTTAAGAAAGATGTCTATGTGCGAAGGGTAAACTATTACCAAGATACTATGGTCATAGATGTTATCATAAGGTGAACTAACTTAGTAACTTAACAAAATCAAAGATGATGATCAACAATTACACATCGTCCATTAAAGTAAGTGAACTATTGATCTATGTTGCTTATAAAATACTCAACATTGTTGTCTAAATTACTAATCGGTATTTTATAAGAGATCTACGTTGCTTATATACAAGTATAATTGTTGTCCAACATCATTCTCCTGATAAATCTATTGGTCAACTTGACAATATAAAAACACATGAGGTCGCTTTCTATATAAGATAATAAATCATTTCTATTAACTGTCACAACCAATGCTTATTTATTTACAACCACGATGCTACTTATTACTCCCATAAATAAATCTTGCAGTCAATATTTAATAAAACCTAGTCATATAAATCGTTGTTATTGATATAAGATCATTTTCAATGAATGTTAAAATGCAATCATAATATAATGAATTACTGGTTGTCTAAACATATGCTGAAAATGCACACCATATAAATGCGGAAAACATAAAAAATATAAATGTTGAAAATGTGGACCATGTGAATGTTGAAAAGGTAGATTATATAAATGATAAAAATGATGTCTGAGATAAGCTGAGACGTGGTCTGAATAACTATATGAAATGCTTTATAAGAGCTAACCCAATCGCCATCTATTTGCCCATATCAAGACTCAAACACATCAACGCTATAATACAGATGACATAGTTGTCCACTAACTGATTGGTATCGATGTCCAATATATTAAATTGCAGTCCTCAGAGTGGTAAAATCGCAATGTAATAAAGGTATTAATTTGCAATCTTAAAAAACTGAAATCGCCATGTAAGAAAAGTAACGATTTGCACTCTTAAAAGGTAAAATTTCCCTATAAATAAGATAGAAATTTGGAAGTCTTAGAAAGGTAAAATATCCATGTAAATAAGGTAGCAATTTGGCAATCTTAAAAAAGTAAAATTGCCATGTAATAAGAGTAACGATTTCTAGTCTTAAAGGGTAAAATCGCCATGTAAATAAGGTAGCAATGTGCAGTTTTAAATAGGTGAAGATTTCAATGTAATTCCAAGTAATATCTCCTAGCCATTACACCAAAAAACATGACAATTACACATAGAAACGCACCCCTATACACAACAACTACGCCCCCCCAATACATAGTAAAAAAATGAAGGCATTCCAGTAAACAAATTTCGTGGTTATTCAGGTGTAAAAAGACGCAGGCGCTCAAGGAAAATTCTCGATGTATTTCAATGCATAACCTTATTGTCATTGAATGGAAAAACATAGTCCAAAAACAATGTAAAGTTTTTCAATCTAGTGGAAAAAACACAGTCCATATATACATTATAAACTATCATTCGAGTGGGAAAATACACAAGATAAATTCTTCTTCAAATGTATTAAAGTGGAGAGGTAAAATCCCAGGCCAGAGGTGTAAAAACATAAGGTAAATTCACAGAGTAAAGGGAGGAATTGTCAGCATACAAAAAGAAGAATTTGTAGGGAAAAATAGTCGAAGATGTTGTCAAACAAGCATTGGGTTTACCATTTGATTCACTGAGTTTATCAATGATAAATGCTAGGTTTCATTAATAAAGAAAAAAGAAGGGACTGAGTTATCAAACGAGGTCGCAACAATTAAATAGACACAGTGACCACATGTCGATATTGTTTAGAATGCAAAGGTAATATATTAAAATGTTGATCCCGAAGAAAATGCAGAGATAAAAATGAAGAGGATATTAAGAAGTTGGCGGAGAGGAATGATAAACAATCGCCGAAGTACTCAGTCACAGGAAGGCGCAACAATAGTCAATCATCCAATGAAAAATCAACACGGGTAGACAGTTGGCCAACTATCCTTCACTCATCATCCATGCATAGAAAAGAAGGGCATTAGGATATATAGGTCTATTAAAACCGAACTGATGAATGTCGATCTAGCTCATGGACGACTCCTCAGGTGTTGACTGATGATCTAGGTATGAGGATGATAGATAAAGAACAATCTCTTATAATAATCATTAAAACAAACAAAATAGTTAAGAAAACAGGGATTGGTTGTCAAGGGAATTAATTCAATGCAGTGAGCGTAAAGGTATGATGACTTTAATTTCTTAATTAAAACCGTTGAGTAAACACATTTCTTTTATACAATAGAAGTACAGTAATGAAAGGCACAATAAAAATATTAATCTATCATTCACAATAAACGCATGTGTACCGTAGCCCAAGTCGATCACTTTGAGTCATTGTCCTACGCACGCTCTGTCCAGTGCCCTCTTGCCGACCAATGTGACCTCACCGGTACCTCCTAGAAAACTCTAGGGGTAATATTCTTCCCCCTTAGCCCCCCTAGCCACAAATGGGACACACACATTATACCATAGAACAACTAGGTCACAGTTCGCCTCACAAGGCTGAGCTACAACTCGTTACCTGAGATGGGTATCCCAACTCCCACAAGATCAGTCAGTCAAGTCAAAACTTTTTCAGCGTAACGTTACGCATGAAGAAGAGATCCATACTCCTCCTCATCCATCCTTTTTATAGAGTTTCTAAGTGATTTCTTTCCCAAATTCCCATCTAATTTATTTTTCATTAATTTAATTGAGAAAAACCTCCCTCGTACACATGTCACCCATCCCCCTAGTTGCATGAGAAATTAATTTAATTACTCCTATTTCCCTCACCCACCTAAAAGCATTCCTAAAATCGCTCCTTGGTGTCCCCATATTCCCTTACGCTCTAAGTAGTGAATATTCGATTGATAAAATGAGCATTTGGACAATTTCCCATACAATTTGTGCTCTTGTGGACACGGTAGTACCAAGTGCAAGTTCTCATCATGCTCCTCCATCATCCTAGAGTAAATCAAAATATCATTAATGAATACTTGGATAAACTTGTCCAAGTTTTCATGGAACACCCCATTCATCAAACTCATAAATACCCATGGGGTGTTTGTCAGTCCAAACGGTAAAACAATATACTCGTAATGTCCAAACCACATCTTAATGGAAGTCTTAGGGATGTCATCCTCCTTGATCCGTAACTGGTGATACCCTAATCTCAAGTCAATCTTTGAAAACACTGTCGCACCCTTCATCTGATAAAACAAGTCATCGATCCTTGGCAATGGATATTGATTCTTGATCATTTCCTTGTTCAATTGATGGTAGTCAATGCAAAGTCTCCATGACCCATCCTTATTTCATATGAATATAACAAGCACACCCCATGGTGACACACTCAGATGTATAAGTCCCAGGTCCAAAAACTCCTTCAGTTGCATTCTCAACTCCTGTAACTTTGGGGTTGACATACGATAAGGCATTCTCACTATTGGTTCAGTCCCCAGTTTTAGGTCTATGGTAAACTCTAATTCCCTCTCCAATGACATCCTAGGTAACTCCTTTGGGAAGGCATCTGAAAACTCTCTCACCACTGGAAGGTGTTCTAGACCTTTCGCTACTCCCTTTTTGTTTAACGAAATGATCGCATAAAGCTTACACCCCTTGCACATGCTCTTCTGTAACTGCAAGGAAGAGATGAACCTCAAGGAAAATCCCTGGTTCCAACCTACAATCACACGTCTCTGTCCCTCATCATCGACCAATATCAATTCTTTTGTCTTACATTTGAGTATCGCCTCATGCGATTCCAGCCAGTCCATACCGATCACGACATCATAAGATCATAATATTGTGACATATAGGTTGTTACTGGTGACAAACTCTCCTAGGTTAAGGGTACAACACGTAACCTTTCCTCCAACCTTATGTTTGTCTCCTGAATCCATCTCTACAAAGCTAAAATCATCCTGTTCGACTGCCTTAACCTTAATCCTTTTTAGCGCTGCACTAGAAATGAAACTCTTGGTAGCACCGAGATATATCAAAATACTAAGGGTCTAATCAACGATGGTACTTAACATCTCGAGCATAGTCAACTGGTGCTCTTCCTGATAGTTATTCACCACTGCATGAATTTGATGGGCCATACCCAAATCTATCACGATATTGCATCTAGCTGATCCAGATGCTCTAGTCCTCTCCAATGGAAACCATGCTAGTAGTGTGGCTCCCCACAAGTCCAACACCCCTTCTTCAGTCCAATACTCCTGGAACCCGAAGTAGAAGCTGACGGCCCACCAGCCTAGAATCCTAGTTTCTTCTGCTGAACAGGCATAAACATTTCTTGATGCGGTCGACGTTGCTGCTGATGTCGTGGTCCACAGTAAGGAGTATGTTGTTGAGGTGTTGGTCGTTGAGGTGTAGTGAAAGTGTATCCTCTCTGGAAGTCATGATATCCTAGCGTATGTGTGTCTATTTTCTGATGTTGTTGCGCACCAGATGACACCTACCTTGCTGGTCTCGCTGGAGGCTTTCCCTAACCCTCGCTAATAAGATCCTCCTCTGCTATGAAGGCCTTCTGGATGACATCATGCAAGGTTTGGGGAATCATAATCCTAACCTTTTCACATATGCTGACATTAAGGTCGAACAAGAACTTGTTGACCTTAAGTTTCTCAGTGTTAAGATGCAAGGCATACCAAAGAAACTCCATAAAATGGGCCTCGTACTCGGGCACCATACGGCCACCCTGTCTCAAGGCTTTGAACTCGTTGAGATGACTCTCAATGAATTCCTCTGATAGGTACCTCTCTCAGAACCATTCCTCGAATAGTTCCCATGACACATCTTCGATGACCATATTCAATTGTGGCAAGAGCATCTTCCACCATAGAAGAGCACTCCCATTTACTTGAAATACCACCATGTGGACCTTCATTTTGAAGGTATATTCATGAAGTGAAAATGACATCGCCATATTCTCCAACCATGCCTCGACGGCTACACCATGTGGGGCACCAAAGAACTCTGGAAATTTGACATTCTCGAGTTTGCGATGAATGCTACCAGTACCGATCGGAGTGTGCGGTGGCCCTCAGGGGGTGTTGGTGCCCTGGCCTCATCCCTATCCAAACGAATGATCAATGCCTCAGACATATGCTAAAAAGACTTCATCATCCCAACCACATCACCCACCATTGTCTTCTCCTGCCTGACAACCTGTTCGTCTCCCTGGGGGTTAGACCGCTCAGGTGTGGATGCTACTGGATGCGTCACACCTCCTCCCCTAGTACCCCGTCATTTTCCTTCGCGACATCCTCTAACCATGATTACCTGTACGAATACAAGTAAACTTAATTAGCAACATTATAATCAAATATCATATCAAACAAATCCATAGTGTTCCCAAGTCACGGGTTGAACCTGCTCTGATACCATATGTAATGACCCCTTCATTACGACTACCTGTGACACCACACAGAAGAATTTTTTTTTTTTTTTTTTAGGCAGGAAGGAAAATATGACAAACAGTTGAACCACACAACCTGGACGATGAACACCATGCATGCAGATTAGGCAACATACAACCATGAATCACACAATAGCACATTGAGAAACTCGTCGAAACATGCAGAAATCAAGGACAAATAGAAATGACTACCCACCCAAAACAAACACGACAACGCCTATCGGCTAAGGGATGACATCCACCATCTTGACACAATGGTCTCAACAACTAGTAACTAGAACCTATACTACACAAAAACCCAATGCAAGAAGGCGTTACGACCCAAGCACCAACAATGAACTTACAACGATCAACAAAACCCCCAACAGGAAGCGTAGACTCCAACCACGTTATCATTCACCTCTATCAAATAGGGCGGTCCATGATCCCCTCATCAGGAATCATGTCATCCCAAGGTGACAGGTGCAACAATAACCCTAGCACCACATAACCTATCTAGACAAAGAACTCAAGATAAATCCAACGCGCTAGGAGCCGAAATAACTGACAATAAGACTACACCCACACCCCCAAGCAACAGATCGACAAGGCGCAAGAATATGTCCTTCAACAAGAAAAGGCGCAAGCTATTACATGACTTCACCAACAACCAAAACCATTAACTATTAAAAAAGATGTCTGAGTGCGAAGGGTGAACTGTTACCAAGATACTATGGACATAAATCTTATCATAAGGTGAACTCAGATAGGAACTTAACAAAATAAAATACATTGATCAACAATTACACATTGTCCATTAAAGTAAGTGAACTACTGATCTATGTTGCTTATAAAATACTTGACATTGTTGTCTAAATTAATAATTGATATTTTATAAGAGATCTGCATTGTTTATATACAAGTATAATTGTTGTCCAACGTAAGTCTCCTAATAAATCTATTGGTCAACTTGAGAATATAAAAACACATGAGGTTGTTGTCTATATAAGAGAATAAATCAATTCTATTGACTATCACAACAAATTCTTATTTATTCACAACCACAATGCTATTTATTACGCCCATAAATAAATATTGCAGTCAATATGTAATAAAACATAGTCATATAAATAGTTGTTATTGATATAAGTTCACTGTCAATGAATGTTAAAACGCAGTCATAATATAATGAATTACTGGTTGTCTAAACATATGATGAAAATGCAGACCATATAAATGCGGAAAACACAAACCATATAAATGCTGGAAACATAGACCGTGTGAATGTTGAAAATGCAGGATATATAAATGCTAAAACACTACCTAAGATAAGCTAAGATGCAGTCTGAATAACTACTAGATACACTTGATAAGAGCTAACCCAATTGCCATCCATTCACCCATATCAAGACTCAGACACATCAATGCTATATTACACATGACATAGTTGTCCACTAACTGATTGGTATCGATGTCCAGCATATTAACTTGCACTTTTCTGAATGGTAAAATAATAATGTAATAAAGGTATTAATTTGTAGTCTTAAAAGGTGAAATCGCCATGTAATAAGAGTAACGATTTGCAGTCTTAAAAGGTAAAATCTCCATGTAATTAAGGTAGCAATTGGTAGTCTTAAAAAGGTAAAATCACCATTTAAATAAGGTAGCAATTTGGCAGTCTTAAAAAGGTAAATTCGAGATTTAATAAGAGTAAAGATTTGGGGTCTTAAAGGGTAAAATCGCCATGTAAATAAGGTAGCAATGTGCAGTTTTAAACAGGTGAAGATCGCAATGTAATTCCATTTAATATCTCTCATCCATTACACCAAAAAACATGACCATTAAACATAGAAACGCACCCCAATACACAACAACTACGCCCCCCCAATACACAGTAAAAAAACGAAGGCATTGTAGTAAAAAAAAATTGTGGTTGTTCAGGTGTAAAAAGACACAGGCGCTCAAGGCAAATTCTCATTGTATTTCAAGGCATAACCTTACTGTCATTCAAGGGAAAAACGCAGTCCAAAAATAATGTAAAGTTTTTCAATCTAGTGGACAAAACGCAATCCATATATACATTATAAACAGTCATTCGAGTGGGCAAATACGCAAGATAAATTCATATTCAAATCTATGAAAGTGTAGAGGTAAAATCACAGGCCATAGGTGTAAAAATGTAAGGTAAATTCACAGAGTAAAGGGAGGTATTTCCGGCATACAAGAAGATGAATTTGCAGGGAAAAATAGTTGTAGATGCTGTCAAACAAAACATTGAGTTTACCATTTGATTGGTTGAGTTTATCAATGATAAACACTGAGTTTCATTAATAAAAAAAAAACAGGGTATAGGTTATCAAACGAAATCACAGATATTAAATAGACACATTGACCACATGCCGAGATCATTTAGAACACATAGGTAATATATTAAAATGTCGAGCCCAAAGAAAACACAGAGATCAAAATGCAAAGGATATTAAGAGGTTCACAGAGAGGAATGATAGACAATCGTCGAAGTACATAGTCACAAGAAGGCGCAAAAACAATCAATCATCCAAGAACAATCAACAGGGGTAGATAGTTGGGAATCTATCCTTGCCTCATCATCCACGCACAAAAACGTAGGGCATTAGGATCTATATGTCTATTAACACTAAAGTGACGATCGTCGATCTAGCTCCTGTGTGACTGCTCAAGTGTGGATGGATGATATAGGGATGAGAACAAAAAATAAAGAACAATCTCTTATAATAATCATTAAAAAAAGCAAAAGAGTCAAAGTAATTAGGGATCGGTTTCCAAGGGAATCAATTCAATGTACTGAGCATAAAGCTATGATGACTGTAAGTTCTTGATTAAAAATTCTAAGTAAAACCATTTTTTATATAATAGAAGTATAGTAATGGAAGGCGCAAGAAAAATATTAATCTATCATTCACAATAAATTCATGCGTACCATAGCCCAAGTCGACCACTCTGAGTCGTTGTCCCACGCATGCTGCCTCTAGCTCCCGCTTGCTGATCGATGTGACTTCACCAGTACCTCCCAGCCAATGCTAGGGGTACTCTTCTTCCCCCTTATCCCCCCAAGACTCTAAGGGGCCACACACACTATATGAGATAACAACTAGCTCTCAGCTTACCTCGCAAGGCCAAGCTACCACTCATTACCCGAGATGGGTATCCCAACTCCCACAAGGTAAGTCAATCAAGTCAAACATTTTGCAGTGTAACATTACACATGAAGAAGAGATCCATACTCCTCCTCCTCCATCCTTTTTATAGAGTTTCCAAGTGATTTCTTTCCCAAATTGCCATTTAATTTATCTTTCATTAATTTAATTCATAAAAACCTCCCCCGTTCACATGTCACCCATCCCCCTAGTTGCACCAGAAATTAATTTCATTAATTATTTAATTACTCTTATTTCCCTCACCCACCTAAAAGAATTCCTAAAATCGCTCCTTGGTGTTCCCATATTACCTTACACATTTTAAATGACTTACGCCCTTACTAAATTCCTAGTTGAGTTCAATTTAGAAAGTTCTTAAAGGGAAGATTCCTTACTAAGTTAGTCATTTTTCATTTTCCTTACGTTTCCATTTTTCTTTATGTTTCCACTTTTTCCCTTAGTTTCCTATTTCTTTAATTTTCCCTCTTTCCCCTTTTTATCTAAAACTCAAATTAGCAAGCATAGAAAAACTACCTTTCACCGATTTTTCTTTTTAATTAATAACTTTTTTAATTAGCAAATGTAGAAAAACAATCAATTCCCTTTTAAAATTGTAATCCCTCAATATAATTTTATTTTAATAAATTAATCGAATTGCTTACCCCCTTCTTATCAGATGTTTAATTATGATTATATTATTTTTTTACCACAAGTATCACTTAGACATAGATTTTAATTTCATAGGTTGGGCGACTTTTTTATTAGGGAAAATGTTTTTAAATATCACTTATCATTCCATTCGTTTTAAGGCAAACTCAGTTTATTCACTTACTCGTTGAAATCGTGACATGCCCTTCAAGACGCACTGGGTTCTCCAAGGGTGCCACTTGCCTTTTTTTGTTTTCCTTGCACGACATGCCCTTCAAGTTGCATTAGGTGCTCCAAGTGTGCCACTCACCTCTTTCCATTTTCCTTGTGCGACATGCCCTTCAGGATGCACTACGTGTTCCAAGGGTGGCACTTGCCTCTTGAATGACTTGGTAGACATAAAAAACCCCTGGGTTCAATACTCTACCAGGTGATCTTGTGGGAGACTAAGGGCCTATAAGGAATAAGGTTTATGCATTATTGCATGCCCCTTAGAATCATCATGAGCAACTGTCACAATCATCCCTCACGACATCGTGGGTCTTCTCGAACTAGGAAATCGTTAACTTATAGTTCGAGCTACAACGGGAGTGATAGTAGGATGTCGAAGGGTTGTTGTTCACACCTCTCCCTCAACGTCTCTGTTTGTCCTGCGTGACCCCTCTACTCTACATGTGAGTCTGGTCATAAATCTATCATCAGCCTACATCATCAACGAATCATGTTAGAAATAAAATCCATCATCATAACATATAATCTGATGTGCATATGTCATATCAACAATAATCAAAACCCAATATTCCACTCCCTTACTCGATCCAAAGTCCAATGGGTTTCATCGATTCCTCTGCATCCTTGAGGTCCAAATTCCTGCACACTCAGGAGAACCCAATCAATAGCACCCATCTAGGTAAAAACACAAAATAACATATCCATAATGCCTCATAATCATAATCAAACAGTCAATAGCATAATAATCTGGATCACTTGCAAGCAAGTGTTCTCAAATAATAAGTTCTCAGAGTGCGTGCAAGAGTGAGATGTTACACATTGATGGTTGGATAATATTTTGTTGTGCTTCCACAAGAACAAGGTGAGAAGATGATGTTTGGAATAGTTTTTCTTAAACAAGAACAAATTTCATAGAAGAACCTAGCAGAGGAAAAGAGTGTTTAAGACCAGATGCAAAGTTGAAGGAAAATGTTGTAACTTGATTATTGATGGAAGAAGTACACAAAACATGATTTCTACTTAGGTCAATAGAAAGGTAACTTTGAAATGTGAACCACATCGTAATCCTTATCGAGTTTCATGGTTGTAGAAAGGCCAACAAGTGACTGTAACTGAACAATGTTTGTTAAAATTTCATATTGGGGATTTTAAAGAGAAAAAGACATGTTATTTAGTGGAGCTGGATGCATGCCATACTCTGCTTGGGACACCATGGATGTTTGACTGAAAATTTTTCCACAATTGCAGAGAAAATTCATATGAATTCACTCAAAATGGAAAACGTTGTAAGTTGATGCCAATGGGTGAAGATGGTGGGAGTCATAACAGGATTTGCAACAAATATGTGAATAAAAATAACAACCACATTATGTTGCGTTCATACAAGGAGTTCCTAAAGGAGCAAAAACTCACTGGGTATTGCTTAGTTGCATTGCCAAAGAAGTTTTAAGAGGATGAAAAGGGGATTTTTGTACCAGCAGAGATCCAACACATGTTGGAATGTTTTAAATAAATTGTTGCAGAGGAATTACCCATAGGGTTACCTCCTTTGTGTAGTATATCACGTCAAATTGATTTGATTCCAGTATCAAATTTACCAAATAAAGAACCTTACCAAATGAATCCATTAGAGAGTGAAGAAGTGAATCGACAAGTGTAGGAAATGCTTGACCGAGGGTTGATTCATGAGAGCTTGAGCCCTTATGCAGTATCAACAGTGTTGACTCCCAAGAAAATAGGGGAATGGAGAATGCGTACTGATTCATGTGCTATAAACAAGATCACTATAAAGTATTAATTTCCATTTCCCATAATGGATGACCTTACATATTTCGTGAGTGGTTCAAAATATTTTACAAAAATTGATTTGAAGAGTGGTTATCACCAGATTCGAATTAGATAAGGTTACGAATGTAACATTGCATTCAATATGAAATATGGATTGTTTGAATGGTTAATGATGTTGTTTGGGTTAAATTATGCACCCAACACATTTGTGATATTCATTAACAAAGTCTTGAAGTATTTTTTCTGTAAATTTGTGGTTGTACATTTGGATGATATATTGATTTTTAGAAAGATTATAACAAATAATGTTGAGCATGTGAGGGTAGTACTACAATGCTTGAAGGAATAAAAATATTGATAAACCTAAGGACGTGTACTTTCATGCAGCGAGAATTGGTGTACCTAGGTTCTGTGGTTTCAAAAGAAGAACTTAAAATGGACCCTGATAAAGTGAAGGATATTATCAAATGGCCAGCACCAAGATGCACATTCAATGTGAGGATATTTTACAGATTGGAAGGATTCTAGCGGAGACTCATTAGGAAATTTATCCAAATTTGTGTGCCTCTTACAGAATGTATGAAGAAGGGAGCGTTTCAGTGGACTGCAACAACATAGAAGTCATTTGAAGAATTGAATAAGAGAGTAACATCACAACCAATATTGGCATTACCATATTTTAATAAAGTGTTTCGGATTGATTGTGACACTAGAAGAATATAAATTGAAGAAATTCTAAGTCAAGAAGGTATACCCATTACATTTTTCAGTGAGAATTTGAATGAGTCCGGAAATAAGTACTCTATTTATGATCTGGAATTTTATGTTATTGTTCAATCTTTGAAGAAATGGAGACACTGTCTACTATGGAAGGCATTTTTCTTGTTCACGAATCACAAAGCTCTGCATTACATTAATAATCAAGGTAAGTTGAATAAAAAAAATAGTAAATGGGTATAATTCTTGCAAATTTATTCTTTTGTGTTGAAACACAGGTCCGAGAAGTCTGATAAGGTAGTTGATGCATTAAGTTGGCGAACAACATTACTCAATACCATGCCAGTAGTAGTGGTAAGTATAAATTGTCTAAAGACATTTTATGAAGAAGATGCAAATTCCTCATAATCTTGGAATGTGTGTAAGGAGCCTTGGATTTTATAAAAAACATTGTATATGGACTATCATATCCAAGGGGGGTTTTGTTTAAAAACCAACAATTGTGTATTCTTAGAATTTCCATATGGTTGAATCTTATTAAACAATTTCATAGCGGTGGTTTAGGAGTACATTTTTGGATTGATAAGACCGCAACCTTGGTGAAGGAGAAACATTTTTGGCCCAACATTAATAAATATGTTCGAAATGTTGTTGCAAGTTGTAGGATATGTCATC
>JASDQU010210590.1:977-18733 GCA_032191745.1 Picea mariana
GTAAAGTTGATTCTAACCTTTATCTCAAGGTTATAAACGATGAGCCAGTGATGTTACTACTATATGTAGATGATGTATTCTTGACAAGATGAAGAAAATATCATAACAGATTGCAGAAGAAGCTCGCTACAGAGATTGATGGAAGACCTAAATGCATTATCTCTTAGGTCTTGAAGTTTGGTAGAGCACAGAGAATATCTTCCTTAACCAAGGGAAGTATGCAATTAAAATGAAGAGGTTTGATATGTTGAAATGAAAATCCATGTACACACCCATGAAAACAAAGTTGGAGCTCCTGGTAGATACCTCATCAGAATTGGTTGATGCTACTTTGTACAGACAAATTATTGGTTCAGTGATGTGTCTGACGAATACCAGGTTAGATATATGTTTTTCCTTGAGTTAGTATCTGGTAGAACCCAGACGTGTTCACATTGTTGCTGCAAAACATATGATGAGATACTTTAATGGTACGTTGGATTTTGGTCTCTATTATACTAGAGATCATGACTTTAGACTGAGTGGTTACACTGATTCAGATTGAGCTGGAAGTGTTTTTGATAGAAAGAGCACTTCAAGATGTTGTTTCAGTCTGAGGTCAGCCATGAATTCATGGAAAAGTAGGGAGCAATTCAACATTGCTTCGAGCACAACATAAGCGAAATAGATTGTTGCATGTTCCACTAGTTGTGAAGCCATATGGCTTCGGATGTTGTTGACATATCTATTTGATCTGGATATGGAATCCACCATGATCCTATGTGATAACCATAGTTGTATAAAGATGAGGGAGAAACTTGCGTTCCATGATGAGTCGAAGCACATAGAGATCCCGTATCTCTTCATTTGTGATATGTTGCAGAGAGGAGATATAAAACTCCAATATGTTGAAACAGATGAACAAGTTGCAGATGTGTTAATCAATCCTCTGTCTCGTGTAAAGTTTGAGCACTTTAGAGACAAGCTTGGTATAGTCTAAAAGGACCTCCCTAGAAAGGGGGAGTAGTGCCGATGATACTATGGTATCCTAATCTGTAGTGGTAGCTCCGTTATGATTTTTATAATCCTACGGAATCTTATGATTCTTGGGTAGATCTTGAAGGTCCGATAAGGACGGTCTGTCAGAGTACCACGTGGTAGCTCCATTAGGATTTTTATAATCCTAGAGAATCTTATGATTCCTGGGCATCTCCTTAGGGACTGTCAGAGTACCACAAAATAATGATGTACTAGCTTAATTGTTGTGATGATGTACTAGCTTAATTGTTGTGATGATGTACCAGCTTAATTGTTGTGATGATGTACCATCTTAATTGCTGTGATGATGTGCCAACTTAATTGCTATGATGATGTGCCAACTTAATTGCTGTGATGCCAACCTCGTGCTGATGACATGCCAACCTCGTGCTGTGATGATGTGCCGACTTAAGTGCTGTGATGCCATCCTCGTGCTGATGACATGCCAACCTCGTGCTGTGATGATGTGCCAGCCTCGTGCTGTGATGCCAGCTTCATGCTGATGATATTGTGNTGATATTGTTGTTTTTGATGTTGTATAAGCCTTGTGCTGTTATTGATGATGATGATGTATTAGTGTTATACTAATCCATGTTGATGCAGTTGATGATGATGATGACACTTTAGCTTCTTACTGAAGTTGTTGATGATGATGCCACTTCAGCTTCTTGCTGAAGTTGATGATGATGATGCCACTTCAGCTTCTTTTTGAAGATGATGATGATGATCCCACTTCAGCTTCTTGTTGAAGATGATGATGATGATGCCACTTCAACTCCTTGCTGAAGATGATTATGATGATGATGATGTTATTTCATATTTCATGCCGAAGATGATGATGTTACTTTAGCCTCACACTGAAGATGATGATGATGTTACCTTAGCCTCATGATGATGAGGATGATGATGCCATTCCAACTCCCTGCTGAGAATGATGATATTGATGATGAGAAAAAATTCTGATGATATATGAATATGCCAGTTAGTGTTCCAAGATGTTGTTGATGATGTTTCCCTCTCTCTCGTCCGATGTTATTGTAGAATACCCTTCTTGTTAAGGGGGAGTGTCGAATTATTGTAACTGCAAAGAGTATTCTATTTATTATTGACGTATTATTCATTAGATCATTCCCCTTTTGTGGATTGATCATGTCAGATTTTGTAAATGACCAAATCCCCTTTTGCAAATTGGTCAAACCCTAATTGTAATAGGCTAAATGAGAAGTCGGTCCCAGAATATATTGAAGTGGTTATAACCACCCAAAATATATTAAAAGTGGTTATAACCACCCAGATTGAGAAGTCGGCCCTGCCAGTGAAAAGACACCTTAGTTCAGTGTCTGCTAGATTGTATAAATAAGAGAGGCCAACGCCTAATTTGTTCACTCACTCCCTTGTTCACCAGAGCGCAAGTTTGGAGCTGTAGTTGAAGAAGAAGGAAGAGAGAGAGAGGCACATTCTTGGGAGAGGACTTTCTATATTATTTGAGTTATCTCTTGGCATTGTATTGGCTATCTATATTAAGAAAGTTTTTGTTGGGTTTTCACCCCCATGAGGGTTTCCCAGGATAAATAATGTGTCTCTTTTGATTGTGTATTTCTCAGTGATCCTATCTATGCCATGGTTATCTAGTGGATTGAAAAGAAACCTAATAATAGCTTAAACCTTAACATTCAAGATATAACAACAGAGGTTATTGCGTGGAAGAAGAGGAAAAGAAGAACATGGCACAAACTCAACCAGAGTGTGCAAATATGATCAGCAAGGAGATTACAACACAAGTCTTGGACGCACTTAGAGAAAAGACCGTGCATGCTCAGACACAAGCAAGGGAACTCATAGAGAAGTTCCAGACTCTCACAGGAGCTATTGAAGAAGCATATAAAGTTTAGGTGGCTCGAGATGAGCCACATGTCAGTGTTGGGGGCCTATTGGATGCAGACCTATTCAGGAGAAAAGACTATTTTGGAAGAGAATCATGTAAGGAGGAAAGGACAGTTGGAAGAAAAAGCAGAACACGTAAGGGAAGCAGGCAAGACGCGCATGCAAGGAAGACCAAACGAAGCTAGGGTTAGGGTTTTTGTAATGTATTGTAATGGCTGATGAGCCAATAATATAAATAGGTAGTACTTAGAGGAAGAGGGGGAGCGAGAGGAGCCGACCAAGGAAGAGAGAGAGTTGTAAGAACTGTATGAGTCAGTAGTTGGTGAGCTAGGAAAGTAGTGAGCGACTCAATCCTGAGGGTTAGATCACAAGCTGAGGAGCCTGGTGCGATCTAGTCAGCCTCACGGGGATCGATGAGCCTATTGAGAGGGTAAGACCTAAGATTGTAAACATGCGCGGCGTGACATATTACTGAACCATAATAAAGATCCTGAAAGCCAAATCTTTGTGGACGTAGCCCAAGAGGGGGTGAACAATGGTAACACTTGTGTTATGTGAATGAATGTATGCGTCTTTATTGTTGTTAAATGGTGAATGTTATATGAATGAATTAACTAGTTAGATCTGGTATTTCACATGCATGAATAGAATGACTGTTATAATCAAATGTTAGACTGAATAAATAAAGATTACAAGATACAACCACATATCTCAACTCATTCCCCGGTTGAAAAAACTTGAGTATTGCAACCATCCATAGAGCTATCTCAGGTGAGACTGCGCAGTACACTCTATGTGCTGTGTTGCCTTCTGGTCTTCCAGAGGGGCGAATAGTTTTAAAGGGATTTTGTTGGAAGTTTATTAAATCTGAACCAGGGTCAATTATGATAGTAAGGTAGGATCATAATAACCCATAAAGAATCCTAAGTAGAAAAGACAAAGACCAACAAATGGTTAAAGCCAATAGTCCCATTATATTTTTATCATTTTTTCCCCAGGAGGCAGATCTAACAATTGGGCAGAGTTCATAGATTTAAGGACTCTTTTGAACTTAGTTGAAGAAAAAAGAATTAAAAAATTGCAAGTTCTCGGGGACTCTAAGCTTGTTATCGACTGGGCTCATAGAAAAAACAATATTCAGAATATTAGGTTGGACCCGATTTTGAGAGATATAGAGCATTCCTTCTCGGCCTTTGATTGGATGACTTTTCACCATATGCTGAGGGAAATTAATACAAATACTTCTAAGAAGGCTCTAGATATTCACAATGACGCTTTCGTTTTCTATGAATTTTTGAATGGTGTAGAGACGAAAGCGTTGGAATTCAGATTTTAGAGGCCTAATGGTTGTAAAGGTCTTGTAAATACTGTCTTTTTTGTTTAGCCGAAAATTTCTGTAACAAGTTTAAAGTATGCAGGTTGAGAGAAAGGAAGGAAGGATTTTTTAAAGGTTTTCTATCTGAACAATTTTTTAATGGTGCCTAAAATTCCCTTATAAACGAATGTAACATATTGTTTTTTGAATATAAAAACTTTTTATCCAAAAGAAAAAGAAAAGAAAAAAGACATACAACTATATTGAACATTTACTTGCAATGCATCAATCATAACTCATGTTTGTGTTATACTTCTACTTAGTATAAGTAGATAATTAACTTCACTTTTAAACCATTCTTAGAAAAAATGTTAAAAAGAAAATTTGTATGTAATGTTTATAGTAAAGTTCATCATCTATGTACACATATAACACTCCAAAAATTATAACAATTTTTTTTTTTTTTATATAGTTAAAATATATACATATTAAATTCTATGGTTAAAAAGTTAGACTATACTTAAAGTTATTTAAATAAATATTTATTTACAAAGAAAATAAATATAACAATTGTACTGCTAAGTGACCTTGATCTATATATCAAGATAGTATAGGATAATCATATATAAAAGAAAATAGGTTAATTATATATATGAAGACTTTTGGCATCAACACCACCACATAAAATCTATTTTGAAAACAACATCTTCATGTTGTGTTAGCCAAATTTTTAATTTTATTTTTCTCATTATGTCTCTTTCATAAATATGAAGAATTCATTCTAAAAGTGCTTTTAGTTTAGAAAATAACTTTATGCTTTTAGTTTAGAAAATAACTTTATAGTTAAGTACATCAATAAATTAAAAAACTTGAAACATGTTAAAAATATGTTTTTCATCTCACTAAAACTTCTTATTTTCTCTTGTTTATTGGCAATATTATATAGAATGGAAAGATAGTCCATATCCAATAGTGTTATCAAAGAGAAATAAATATAATATTTATTAAAATTATTTTAATAAATATTATATTTATTTTCATTACTAAACATTAAATTAAAAAACAAAGAAACAAAAAATTAGATTTAATTATTTAAAATCTATTATATAATAATTTTCTAACATATATGAAATTTTTTAATAAAAAAAACTAAATTTATTCATTACACATATTATCTATATAACAAGTGTTGCATGACAATTTAGTCCTGCTAGGTAGCTTAGTGTGGAAATGAGCAATATTAATGAAATAAAGTTGATGGGAGAGCTTGTGGAGTGAAAACATTTTTTAATCTGCAATTTCAAAAAATAGAGAACCAAGAATATAGGTTTAGTAACTTGGAAAAGAGGATTTGTTCAACTCATATGTGAACGTATGAAAACAAAAATATAAATTTTGTTCAATTCGTATGTGGACCTATTAAGATTAGTAGCCTGGTAAAGAGGATTTGTTCAATTCATATGTGAACCTATGAACACTGGAAAATGATCTAGTTATAAAGGCACCGATGAAATATGCCTACAAGCAGTGTTGATTGCATGTTTGCAGTAAGATTATGGGATAGCCACGCGCCAAAGTGCCCCACTCATGGAGCTTTTGGAACATGTAGCATATTGGGACGACCCCTCTGCTTCTTTTCCACCTTTTCTTTTCATTCATATATAAAATTTGTTTTTCTTATGGTAATCATGGAATATTGTAATTGATTGAAAAATAATAAATTTTTAATCAATAATTATGTTTTTTATATTTAATTTGGTTGGTTTTTTATTAAAAATCTATATTCATAAATAAACCTTCGAAACTGCTCACGACAATGATGTGAAAGGGCATGAGAAGCAAAGAGAAAGAATTCAAATTCTAAGTGAATCTAAACTCCAGATTATCATTTATGTGGGACGATGAAAATGATTTTATCAGTGTATCGACCACTTAAAGAGGGGTTTGTCAGAAACACAGAAGTGTAGACTTGAAATGTTCATCATATTCATTATTGATGACCATTTGATCATATTCATTGAGAAGAAAATAGTCTTGAACAAATATTTCATTGGTGGTGAGAGTGACAAGATCAACAAAGAGGATTTTTTGATAGTTCTATTTGACATTATTTTGGGTCTGGATGATGGTTTGAAAAGAGACCATGTTTCCCTTATGACCCACTGCACTATGTTGTGCAAGACATTTTCCACACTAGGATGAAACAAACAACCGGTTTGAGACAAAATAGACAACATACAACCGGCTTGAGAGGAAGCATTCATCACACTCCAACACAATACCATAGCAGGGAAAACCTCACACTTGGCACCCATGCAACACATGATTGAAAGAGGGTAGGTAGTGGCATCCTAAGACACCATAACCAAGGCTTCCGCTTTGTTTGCATTTAATTGTTTTGATAGAAAATGTGGAAGGCATCATTGATGTTTTATTATAATTCTCTTCCTACTAAGAGTTTGTGTGTTTTTATTGATGATATTAAGAAATAATCTTTTTATAATTAATTTTTTATCATATATAGAAATAATCTTTTTATATTTGATTTTTTATTATCATATATGAATATTTTTTTTAACAAGAATTGGGAAAATTTATATTAAAAAGGTGTGGATAAAGCCACTGTAATACAAAAAAAGGCCATGATAGACCTTCGACATATAGATTCTTTGAAGATTGTGACTATTGTTACAAAGTTTGTGTCCATTGTGTTGTCAACTTTCCTAACTATAACATTTTTGTTGTATTTCAAAGAATACAACCTATAAAAAACTCCATTTATGTATATCGTAAAACAAAACATGACACTTGAAAATTACAGAATCAACTACTTAGTTCCTTTTTTACCTCTGGATGTCCATGCTGCTTACAAATTGGGTTTGTTGTTGGCTCGTTGAGGTCTAGGACTTGATTTATTGTGGCTGAAGTTAGATTTCTAGAAGCTTCCCGGGTGTTATCTGGGGTGTTGGGATGGTGGTGATTTCTTTCCATTTGATCCATATGACCTTGCATATTCTTCATTTGACTACGTTGGTCCTCAATTTGGTTGCACTGGGAAAATACTTCATCCTGCAATCTTTCAATTAGATGCTTGTGTTCAGAGAGAGTTTCAAGCTCGAAGTTCAATGTGGAGCTAATTGCTCCCAGATAAATTCTCAGCCTTTGGCACCCTGCACAATCTTTCTCTAGGTCCTGTTGATCTTGACCTGCAAGAAAATCATGCGGGTTCGTGGCCCTTGGCTCTTTATGTTCCTTTTTCCTGTTGTCCATGTCACTATGAGGGAGGCGGTTCTGCAAGAGGCGAGGGAGGGTGCTCCAAGTGTAGGTCGACAAGAAGAAAAAGGGTCCGGACTTGGAAGTGGGAGAGGCTATGCCCATATGTAGCAGCACTGAGAAATTCTGAGCGAGGTGGTTCAAAAAAGACACAGAGGAGAATTCGAGGGGAGCATAGTCCAGAGTAGGCTCAGGGGAAATTCAAGAGAACCACAAAAGATAGACTGCCTGGAAGTGCTGAGATAAAACTCCCCTAGAAAAAATCATTGAATAATTCATGTCAAACAGAAAGGAGAGTACCCAAATCTCATAATCTACCTGAAGCAATGTACTTAGACCCTTCATAGACTCGATCCAAGGACTGAACCCGTTGTCATCCTAATGATTCCACGTTGCTTCAGGACTGTTGCACACTCAACGCATCTGATCCAGAGGCTTTGACTGTCTATTACCCATGAACTTGGTTGAACGAACGATAAAACCATCCCACGCCATGATGAAGTGCTCGTGCCAATTCCCATTAGCATGATTTAAACCCTGCTGAAGAGATCGTTCCATTACTCTTGCCAGATGCCACCCCCACCTGTCAAGGCTCATGCTGGAGCTACAAGTGTTCTCTCCCGTACCCTTTATCGTGGTGGGTCCTGGTCTTATGAGTGGTCATTATACTAGGGGGGATAAACCTTCCTCATCCTCCACACCTAAAGTTCTGGGTGGTTTCCCGATGGCCAAATTGGCCATTTTGTCTGCTTCAACATTATTGCATCTAAGCAAGTGGAAGAACTTGGTCTTTAAAGTCCTCATGGATAGGTGAATTCCGTCTATTACCCTTTTTAGATCCAGAATTTTAGTCTCGGAACCCTGGATCATCATTCTTATGATAGTCTTCGAATCTCCTACTAGGTTCAGATTTTGAATTTGTCTCTGGTTTTCCAGTTGAAGACCTTTTAGAAGGGCATAATCCTCTTCTTTATTATTGATATCCTTCCCTAGATTCCAGTAATAGTTCAAGATTCTTTTTCCTCCGGGTTCAAAGAGAACCCCTCCCGCACCTCCCTCCCTTGATCATATATGAATATTTATTAAATCAAATGCACATAAACATTTATTTTCCTTCAACCCACGTGACATTCAAAATGGATGATTGATGGAGCGTTGTATCTTCACATTATCTCAATTATGTAGTTCAAAGAAAACACGCCAAGGTGGTTAAGATGTAGTAGAAGTTGGTACTACATCTTCTATTCTCATTCTCATTTAAGAACAAACATGAAATTAATAATATATAAATATATTGCTAATTAACAATAGTAAATATATTATTAATTAATAATATTAAGTATACCATTATTAAGACAATTTGTATCATAAAATTGTCTTAATATATGCATTGGCATTAATATTTTAAAGTGGGAAACCAATTAAATGGGCACCGTGTTTTATACACATTTGATTCGCTATGCATGTTATTACACTACATTATTGTTGGTATATATTATTTTCTTCTCACACGTTCAAGATCATTGCAGATTCTTTGTTTGCAGATTGGTATTACAATGCTGTGACACTAAATCAGTAAGGTCAAAACACATGACTTACACAAACCAATGACCCTAAAATGTAACTAACAACATTTATTCCCAAATTGTTAAAGAAGATTTAAGAGGTGCAAAAAATATTGATGGATGGACGTAAGAGAAAGGCTATCCTCTGTAGTCCTAGGGTAATGTCTAATTTGCTATAATCTAATCCATATAAAAAAATTAATTGTCAAAAATAAAAAGTGCCATCAAACTACAAATAATGTCAATGACCTCTGAAGGCTTTGACAACTAGGTGTTATCCAGGATACTGGGTGAAGACTTGAGCTAGAGGAGCTTTATGGATAGGTGTAGTACTTGGAGAGGAGAGCTCTTGAAACACGAGCTTTAAGTGATTTAATGGTATTTAATTTAATCAGATGTATTGGTAGGTGATTCTGTGGCGTTTATGGACCACTGGTCAGTTTCAGGTAGGGTCAAGCACCGATCACTATGCTAAAGACAAGAAAACATTTATTATGCCCTTTTTTTCTGTAGTTAGCGATTATTTTAGTGGTTAGGAGCTCATAATTGGCAGTGTGTTAGGAGGAGAGACCTCACTGGTGATGGAGGCTGAAGTGCACTTATGAGTGCAGATGACGAGGTACTCTGGAATCGTGTTGTAATTTTTGCCTTGGTGGACGCGTACACTGGGGACCTGGGTGACAAAGTGTCTTGTCAACCTTCTCTCTGTCTGAAATCCACTCTTAACCTACATTCATGTCTAAAATATGGTGTTATTTCTTTTGGGGCTGATAGAGTTGATTTTTTTCCAAATCAGGGTTGTGGTATTGGGTTTAAGGAGGAGGAGAGGTTATGCCAGAGAAAATCTGATCCTTCCAAGTTAGAGTGGGGTTCAAAGCGTTTTCGCAAGTGGGGGGGGCTTCAGGCGCCTGAAGCTATGAAAGGCGAATAAAACCACATAGAGGTTTGTGATGGGTTCTGATATAGGCCTGGAGGATGCTTGCAACTTGGCCCTTTGCATGATGGTGGGGAGATTGTTTTATCACAATTTGTGTCACACTTCCCTGGAAGACTGGGTCTCTGCAAACTGGGAGCCACTTCTGGGTTACAGTTCAAAGATTCATTATTTAACACAAGGTTGGTTTGGATTTCGCTACAGAAAGTCGGAAGATACCATACCTATTTTGGGTAACCTATGGGTGATGATGGAAGTAGTTTGATGATAAAAAGGTGGAGATTAAGCTTTGATCCGACGTGAGTATTTTTAGTTACGACACCTGTGGGTGCTCCTCTCGGGCCTGCATCTTCAGTTATGAAATAAAAGAGATTTAGAGGCGCTGGGAAATGATCTAGGAAGATTCATAGAAGTGGACGAACAGGCTATGAAAGCCCTTGATAAGCACCTCTGTTAGGTGTTGGTTGAGGTCGATATACATGCAGTTCTGTCGGAGACGATTGATATTGAATGGAGGGGTCATCTGAGAAGCCAAATACTTGACTACCTGGGAGTCCCTTTCCGTTGCTCAATGTGCCACCAAACGGGCTATCTACGTAGGGATTGCCAAGGGCGAACATAAGAGGAGTTGTCTGACTCCTTAGTCCTTCGAAGGCCAACCTGTGAAGACCATCCTGAGGTAGGTTCGAGAGAAAGGAGTTTTTCTTTTACAGAAGTCGAGGTATCAACCGATTTAGAGCTTGAAGATAGTTTCTCGGCTAAGTTAAAAAGCCTTTGTCCTTCTCTTCTTTTTTCTTTGTCTTCCTAGGAACGTGACTCACTAGACGAGGCTTACTTGGATGGAGTGGGTAGCAAGCAGGCTCTTGCTGATTTAAATTGCCTTTTTCCAAGTGCTGGGTCGGGTGGGTTTGGAAATCTCTAGTGAACCAGTGACAGTAAGTGCACAATTAATGGGTTTTAAGGAGTTAGCATTTGGGGAATGCTCATTTGGACTCATTGGTTCCAACATTGAAAGAAATACCTTCACTTATACCTATTCTGGTTTTCCAAGGGAGGATTGTCATTACTAGAGAGATTTTCGGTGATTCTGCACAACTAGATGATTCTATGCAACGAGCGGGGTTTAGAGAATCCACTGGTAAAGGTTATGCACAGTCCAGAGGATTGGGGTGTGAAATATCACCTATTAAAACAACGAGTGATCGTAAGAGATTGAAGAATTTTCCGTTTAGTCTAGAGTGTGGATCTTCTTATATTCTTGATATTGAGGCACTTAGAAGCATGAAAGCCCTAGTCTGGGCTAAGCCATGATCCCGCTCTCCTTAAATGTTAGAGGGGTAGGGGGTCCCCAAAAACTTGCCTCAGTGCACATACTTCTAAATAGTACACGTCCTGACATTATTTTTGTTCAAGAGACCGTGGTTGACAATTGAGGGCCAGATATCTCTTGTCTACCTTAAGACCAGAATGGTTCACCGCTGCAATGAGTTCAATTGGAAAATCAGGGGGACTGCTAGTTGCTTGGGATCCTTCCAAACTTGATCTTAATTCTTACATATGTTGTGGTGGCTTACTCTTGACAGGTACAAGCTTTGAGATGAAGAAGCAGATTTCTTTTTTAAATGTCTATGGTCCTTGCATAGACATAAAATCATTCCGGGAAAAGGTAGGGGATAGGGGGATACTATCCCTTAAAAATATGGTAGTGGCCGGGGACTTTAATTTCATATTACATGAAGGTGAGATCTGGGGGGAAGCAACACAACTAGATCAATTGGATTTATTTTTCAAAGAACTATTTTGGGACAGTGGTCAGGTGGATATCCTTCCAGATGCGTTAGTGCCCACTTGGTGAAATGGTAAAGGGGGTTTAGATTGTATTTTGAAAAGATTGGACCGGGTATTTGTTGCGTCGGATTTATTGAGAAATCTGGGTAAGTATCGCTCTTGGGTTTCCTACCCATATATTTCTGATCACGCTCCGGTTTTATTACAACTTGATGGCAATAGTCATACCAAAGCTTATCCCTTCAAGCTAAATTCAATGTGGTTGAGAGAAGATGCATTTTCGCAAATAGTCCACACAGTCTGGAAGGATCCTATGTTTTTACAAGAACCTAGACTACAACAGAGACTAGTATGGAAATTAAAGTGTTTAAAAAGTCATGTTAAATCTTGGGCATTACAGTGTAGATCTCAGTCAACTTTGAAATTAGAGAAGTTGGAAGAGGAATTGGAGAAACTCTATCATACTACACAAACTAACTTAAATAATCTGGAGGTCATATGCCAAGTCAATTCTCTTGAACAAGAGAGAAACAATCTCCTTCTAGCTGAAGAGGAATTGTGGAGACAACGTAGTCGAGCAATTTGGATAAAGAGTGACGATCATAACACTAAGTTATTCCATCATTTTTCCAGCGCCAGAAGAAATAGAAAGCAGATATGGGAGATTCAGGATGAGACTGGCTAGGAGCACACAAGACAAGAGTCTATAAAAATTGAAGCAGTGATTTTTTTCAAAGAAAATGGGGTGGATACATGAACACATATGGAAGATCAGAGTCTTTTAGAAAGTCATTTTTCCCCTATTGTTATCGAGGAAGATTCGGTACAACTGGAAAGAACCTACACAAAGGAGGAATTGTGGAAAGTTCTAAAAGATTTTGCAAAGGATAAAATCCCAGGACTAGATAGCTGGACAATTGAGTTCTTCCTACATTATTTCGAGCTGGTTGGGGAAGAGTTACTTGGGATGGTTGAGTAATCAAGGAGAAGGGGAAAGTTGATTAAAGCTCTGAACTCGACCTTTCTGGTTTTAATTCCAAAAGTTAACAAACCTTTGAATTTTGGTGATTTTAGACCTATATCACTCTGTAACCTCTGTTATAAAGTTATAGCAAAGATTTTGGCAAATGGGATAAAACCTACTCTCTCGATCATTGTCTGGAGAATAGTTGGGCTTTTTGCAGGGGAGACAAATAATGGACGCCATAGAGACGGCTCATGAATGCATCCATAGTATAAAGATTTTTTTTTAAAGGCCTTAATATTGAAACTCAAACTAAATGAGGCATATGATTGCATCAATTGGGATTTCTTGAGAATGATCTTGGTTCAATCGGGTTTCAGTCTGTTGGTCACCAACTGTTTAATTAGATGTGTTTTAAGCGTTACATATGCAGTTATGATTAATGGCGAGCCTTCAACTTTTTTCCAATGAGGCAGAGTGCTAAGGCAAGGATGGCCACTTCCTCCTTTGTTATTTATCCTTGTGATGGAAGTATTCAGTTTATTGCTAAAAAAAGGTAAGGAGGAAGGGAAACTGATGAGAGTGAAGGTTGCTAGAATAGTAAAAATCCTTCACCTTTTCTTTGTTGATGATGTGCTGATAATGACGAGAGCCAATCTCCAGGAATGGCAGGAGATAGTTGGTCTTCTGTCGAGCTTTATTAGAGCTTCAGGTTTAGAGATAAATTTATCAAAGTCAACTTTCCATTATTTAGGCCTCGAAGGAGACAGTTTATAACTTTTCAAGGAAATTTTCCCGTATAATTTCATCGATCTAAATTATGGGTTTCGTTATCTGGGATACTACCTGAAACCCTCGAGCTATAAATTAGAAGACTGAAGGTGGCTTATTAATAAGTTTGAGAGGAGGATTGATCATTGGTGTAACATATGGCTTACTCTTGGAGGGTGCTTCGTACTTATAAAAGCAGTCTTGGAAAGTCAACTGGTCTACTGGATGACTTTGGCAGCAGTCCCGAATTCGGTTCTTTATAAGATTCGCCAACTAATTTACTCCTTTTTATGGTCTGGATGCAGTGATAGAAAACAAATTCACCTCTGTAGATGGGAGGTGTTAGCTAAACCTAAGAAATTTGGGGGTTGG
This sequence comes from Picea mariana, assembly GCA_032191745.1. Lineage (NCBI taxonomy): Eukaryota > Viridiplantae > Streptophyta > Pinopsida > Pinales > Pinaceae > Picea > Picea mariana. Next base: position 14,861 of record JASDQU010210590.1, read on the forward strand.
GGGCTGCGAAATCTTTTTCTCTTCAACAAAGCCTTAGTGGCGAACACGCTCTAGAGAGTGTTGACGATGGCAGGCATTTGGCACACAATTATTAAAGACAAATATTTTCCTTATGTCTCGGTGGCCACTTGGTTCAGAACGACTACTTGCACTTTGGCGACGACATATCATACCTGGAAAAATCTTCTCAAAGCTTTACCTCTTATTGCCCACTGGTTGTGCTGGAGCCCAGGCTCTGGTCAGGGGATCCTTTTAGGAAGGGACTTGATACTTGGACTGGGAAGGAAATCCTTGTTGTCGCCCGAGCTTCCATGTGTCTTAAAGCAGATAAATATCACCTTCTTATTTCAGGCCCGTGGTGCAGCCGGGCCAACCTATTTAGACTCATACTAGAAAGATAGTAATGAACTCGGAATCTCGGGCGGTTTAGCTAAAGAATGGGACTGATTTTGTAGTTCTTTATTAGATGTTGGTATCCAACTATAGGACATGGAGGATGAAATTAAATGGGCGGGAGGAGATAAGTCGAGGTTTCTAACTGTTAAAAATGTCTACAGAGCTATAGCGGAGATCAATTTGCAATATACTATAGGGGGTTGGAGGAAAGCCACGTGGAAATAGAATTTAGCCATGAAACTCAAACTTTTCACTTGGCTCACTTTGGAAAACAAGATACTTACTTGGGACAATTTAGCGGCTAAGGGGTGGGAAGGTCCAAGTTATTGTATTATGTGTACCAGAGGCCCTGAGTCGGTTAACCACTTATTCATCCATTGCTATTTTGCATTACAAGTTTGGCAACTTATATCTGATGTTTTAAAACAGAAATTGGTATGGGATGGAATTTCTGTAAAATACTGCTATGATCAGTGGTTTTCTCAGACACCTTGAGTGAATACCCTGCCAACTATCATTTGTTGGCATATATGGATGGAATGCAATAAGGCAATTTTCGAAAATGGGACACTTTCCATCACTTCAGTGGTATATAATACCTTGGGGTTTTTAAATAAACATGTATCAACTCGGATTCCTCTCCTAGAGAGGATTCTGGTGGACTGGTTTGATGGAGCTGCTTCATCAGGTGGAATACAAAGTGGAGCAGGGGGGATAATTAAGATTAGTGAGAGCACGGTGTATAAGTGGTCTTTCAATTCTGGACCTGGATCAAACAACAAGGCTGAGTTACTTGGTGTTTGGGCAACACTGTTGCTTGCTACAAGACTACATATCATAGAATTGCAGGTCTTATGAGACTCAAAAATCATTATAGATTGGTGCAATGGCATTGGGAGACTTCAGATTATCTCTTTAGATGGCTGGAAGAAAAAAATTAGAAACTTAAGAACACAATTTAGAGCTATCACTTTTACCCATACCTACCGAGAATTCAACAAGGAGGCTGAAAAATTATCAAAGAAAGCGCTCAAGGATCAGATTGGTAAAATCATTTTCACACAGTGAGAAGAAAGAAATAAAGGACCTACTAAATGTTTTAAAATATTTTAGTGTAATTTCCAAGTTTAGAATAGAGCTGTTTTCCCTCGCGACAATATAATGTCACAATGTGGCGGTGATTTTTTTATGTTGTTGTTGGGAAGGGTCTTTTTGGTCATTCCTCTTTTTGTAATCACAAAGATTAGCTGGTGAACATTCATCTTTCACTGGAGGGCTTGATTGTAACTCACAGAACCTTTTTATGGTCCTGGTTTGGAAGAGTGGCAGTTAATGTATACAACTATATTTTCAATATAATGAGAAATTTTCATTGGGAAAAAACTAGGTGCTATCCGACTCCTCATCCACTTTGGTGAGATTCGACGTTCGAACCTGAGCATGCAACATTGAGCTTGGATCTCTGGACTTCAGGATTCCTCAAAACTATGCGCTAACCACACGCCTCACTTCTCTATTTTCTTTGAAATTATTCACCAGGGAAATTAGCAGACCTGGGAATATTATTCACACTTCCTAAAGCTTGCTGAGATGTGCAGAAGGCGCAGCCATTGGAAGAGCCTCCTCAAATCTTACGGCACGAGCAAATTTTTAGTAATCGCTACAACCTTAAAATGTAGCTCATGAATTTAGTTTAATAAGTTGCAATTTACAGAGAAGATACATTCACTTCAAAATTTAAATTTCAAATTATTTCTTAAAATGTAAATATGTAAATGGTGAACAACATTTAGATCTCCAAATGTTTGTCTTAAAATGCAGGTGTAATTTAAGAAGGAGTATTCAGTTTTCTAAATGTTTCTTGGAAATGCATCTCATACATATTTAAAAATAAACTCTAAATAACGCTTAGATTTCCGAATATTCTTTAAAATGCATTTTAAAGAATATCTCTTTAAAATGCAAATGCAGCTTATGGTTTAAACTTAAACAAAATATAAACAACATTAAGATATCTAAATATTTCTTTAAAATGCATTGCATGAATAAATGTAAAGAAAGTGTGATTCACAGACAATGCAGCTCGTGGATTTACTTTAACCAAATTGTAGATTCATGTTGGAAAGAGATTTCAGCACCGGAAAGATTGGTCCTTTTTGCAATATCATAAATAACTCTGTATTTCAGTATTTTCTCACTTAAAATGTGACTACATCAACAATAAAAATGCAAAGAATTTATTTATTCAGTGAAATAATCAGACAAACATCTCGGCTTGTATACAATAACACTCAGAGACGAGGTATGTAAAGGAGTGGGCTAATTAGGTAGCTATCTGTACTTTCCAGTTATTTTTTCGGTAGGTTTTTTGGCAGCTTGCTTTTAAATTTCCAGTTAATCCAGAATTCTGATTGATTTTCTGAGCATCTGGTTTGGTTTAAAATAGGGTAAAACTCCTTCATTAAGATTCTGAAATGCATGAAACTTTTATCCATACAAAACTCAGACTACCCCTGAAAATTTGATCAGATTAGACCAGTTTTTGCCTGAAAAACGAAATTCCAAAAAAAAAATTGCTCCCTAGTTAACCTACTCCTGTAAAGAAGGATAAGCATCCATACAGTAACAGTAACAGTGGGCCAAGGTACCAGATTGGCAATACTTATTCAATGGTGACAGTGCATTATTACGTTACTTGGTGCAAGCTTAGCGTATTTAAGATGTTAATGTTATTGAATCTTGTACTGGGAATTTTAAAAATAAATGAATGGTGGTCAGTATGCAAAATCGTCTCCTTAGCACCACTATTTCAATGTCTGCACAAGAGTATAAAACTCTTCTCATAGGTACTATAATTTAGGGTAGCTTTCGAACAAGGTTTCCAAATGGTAAGGCACAGGGTGGCCTCCCTATTTTAGTATCACACCAATGGCAAATTGTGAAGCATCCATCTCAATCTGAAAGGGTTGTTGGAACTCTAGAAGACGCAAAATCGGGACATCACACAAGGCACATTTTAATTTCTGAAAACTCTCTTCTGCCTATGGAGACCAATGGAAAGTAGGCTGGTGTTGGATAATAATGTAGAAATACTATTAATAGAACTAGACGAACCTTGTGTCATCAGAATTTGTTATCAGATCCGTTTCTTTAGGATTCGGTTACATCCAGAATAAACTATAAATGTAAGTCATTCATCATCTAATAGAGGGAACAGTGAGTTTAATTTCTTTACGGTTTGCTGTGTAAACGTTTTGCTTCCTTGACGTTTACTAATTTGGTATCAGAGCTACGGAAGGAGCTTATCCACTGCGTGATAGAGTTGTTTGGCGCATGGAGCAGTGAAGACAATCGTTTGGAAAATAGAGGAGGATCCACCGTGTGGAAACCCACTGCTGAAGAGCTGCCTGTGTTAATCAAAGCTCAAGAGAGTGTGAGATCTGTCAGCGAGTTTGGCAGAGAAAGGAAGAACACTGG